>JAYMTC010000824.1:0-10574 GCA_036897605.1 Melianthus villosus
AAAAGGTAAAAATAATGAAAGATAAAGTAAAAATGTGTGATCAGTGATTTGAGAATTGAAAAAATTGAGAAAAAAGAGTTGATGATTTATACCTATAACCAGATAATGACTAGTTGCAACACTCTTACATTGGGCAATGTATTTGCCAAGATACGTCAAGTTGTTTGTGATAACTCATTTTAGGTGGTCTTTAGTGATCGTTCTGCTCTAATTAATCGTGGTCGATGAAGAGAAAGAAATGATCATGATAATATATGGGATCAAGAAAGTCATATAAGTGATCATGGTCTGACATGTTTACTCGGGAATAAGGGCATACTCAGTATGTTGGTCCTACACCTTATGACAATCCTACTCAACAACGGTTTGATAATGTTTCTCAAGCTAACCATAATATTTCCGGTGTTGCCTATAATATGACTATGACCGATGAAGAGTTTGTTAAATATAATGAGTATCAGGTTTCTTAGTCCACTGCCAATGTTAAACAGACAGGTAATCCTGTAACGACCCGACCCAAAGCCCATACTACTGAGTCATGGACAAAGGCTCATACTAATTTCCCAAAATCACCGAAGGTTCACTTCACTCTCCACAAGCCCACCTAAAATTCATGACAAGTTGACAATCTTAATAGTATAACTGAAACTTTATACATTTCAAACAATATACCCACTTTTTTGATGTGGGACCAGGGGTCACAATCTCTCGCACTTAAATATATAACGTACTCGTCATACTCAAACTGAATCCAAAATTGTTTCACCGGACACGTGAGACTCTAACTTTAGCCCTCATCATCTTAACATGCCACTTAGTTCCGACAATTAAACCCCAATATCTGTTCTGATACCATTTGTAACAACCCAATCCGCAACCCATCCTACCGAGTCGAATCAGACCCTGGCCCGACATCCCATTATACCGAGCGATGGTAAAAGGACTATATTACAATCCCTAAATCACCGAAGATCCACTTGGCTGACCACAAGCATGATAAGTTAGTAATCTTGGTATTATAACTAAAACTTTATATACCTAAAATATTATCCACACTTTTTCGATGTGGGACGAGGGTTTACAAATCATATTGTTTGTCTCTCTCTCTATGCGTTAGTGGGCTTTCGATTCAACTGCTATAGATCACGTGACAAGTGATTGCATTACCCTTGTTGAATATAAACCATTTTCCTACTTGTCTCCCGTTTTAATAGCATATGGTTGTCTAGATTTTAGACACTGAGAAAACGGAACCAAATTCTTACATATTTTTGTCATTTGTCTTTACCTGTCCCAATTAACTTTTAATTTGATATATGTTAGTTATATTACTTGTGAACTTAACTGTGAGATCTTAATTCTTCCTGATTTTTGTTTCATGGAGGATTTAACTATGTAGAGGATCATTGGCAAAGGCCAGTTATCAAATGAATTGTACGTTTTAACTGATGTCTCCCCAACAATACTTCGTGAAGTTTCATGTTTCAGTTCCATTCTCTTGTTAAAACTCATTTCTCCTTGGTCATCCATGTTAGAAAACTTAAAGAAATTGTTTTGAGTTAGTTTCATTGTTTAGTCTTGAATGTGAGACATGTTAGTTTGTTAAACATTATCATATTTCTTATAGTACTAGAGCTAATAAACGAAGGTCTGTTTCTTGTGAAATTGTTTGTTCTGATATTTGAAGACCTAGTATAGTACCATCTATCGTAGATTCTCAATATTTTCTTACCTTTATTGATGACTTCTCTCTGTAACCTAATGAAAAATCGTTCATAATTGCTTACTATATTTTCTAATTTTATTTGCGAAATCCACTTAATTTGGTGCTTCAATTCATATTCTTCGTAGTGATAATGTCAAAAAATATTTTATCTCTTCGTTTTTTGACCTTACAACTTCTCGTGGTATGATCCATCAATCTTCTTATGTTAGTACACTTCAACAAAATAGAGTTGATGATCATAAAAATTGTCAATTAATGGAAGTGATTCATCCTATTAAATGCATGTCGTCCTTAGTCCTTCACAACAAATCCCTCATTCTGTCTTATCTCATAAGCAGTATCTTTTTTTCTCTTCCCCTCGGAGTATCGTCCTCAGATTTCTAAGCTAGATCCTAACGTGCTTAAGTATATATTTGTGTGACATGCTCGCAATTAAAAAGGTTTCTGGTGTTATTTCCTCGAGTTGCGTAAGTATTTTGTGTCAACAAATGTTAGTTTCTTCGGGCCTATACCTTTTCAACATGTGCCATCTACTTTTTCTATCGACTATTTTAATGACGAGGTCTTATCTTATAGTTTATATCATGAATCTATAGTTTCATATGTGGCTCCTTTTGACAATGGACTTACTCGTTTTCTTACTCCATATATCCATAACTATATGTGAGGACTCACCTGACGATTCGCCATCTACTGTTAGTTCTCCGTCTTAAGATCCTAGTCCACGTCAGCTATAGGCCCCAACTCCTTTCATCAATCACCTGGATCTTTCTATTGCCACTCGAATATGTATGCATAATTGTATAGCTCATCTTATATCTGCATATGTTTCATATTCTGGTTTGTCACCCTCATATGGGCTTTCTTACTGCACTTAACTGACACTCGGAAAGGTGTGCTTAGTTGTATTGCGCATCGTATATTTGCATATGTTTATATTCTGTTTTTCCCTTCTTATGGACTTTGTTGGTGCGCTTAACTCTTATCTCGTTCCTAAGACTCTTTTTGAAGCACTGTCTCATCCAGGCAAACGCAGTGCTATAATAGAGAAAATTGAAGCATTAGAAAGGAGTCTTGGGATCTTGCTTCACTCCTTGAAGATAAAAGTGTTATTTGATGTAAATGAATGTAACCTGTAAAAGTTATAATGATGGCTCACTGGCCCGTTTAAAAGGTGAGATTGGTTATAGAATGATTTATGCTTAAGTATATGGTGTCGATTATTCTGACACATTCTCTCTAGTTGCTAGATGTCTTATGTTCGCCACTGAAATCTCTACCTACTTCTCATAGTTGGTCTCTTCACCAATTGGATATTAAAATATTCTTATTCACGATGTTTTACAAGAGAGAGTTTACATGGAACAACCTTCTAGATTTGTTGCTCAAAGGAGTTAGTCAAAATATGTCACCTATGTAAGTCTCTATATAGACTCAAACAGTCTCCAAGAATATGATAAAATTTAGTGATATTGTATTGGAATTTGGATATGAAAAAATTCATAGTGACATTCAGTATTCTTTCAGAATGCAACCGGTGGATTATATAAGTGACATATGTTGATGATATAGTCATCACTGGTGATGATAGAGCTGTCATGTAATGTTTCAAGAGACATTTACATGAGAAATTTAAAAAAAAAGTTTGGGTCGACCAAATATTACATAGAGATTGAAGTGCTCACTTAAAGAAAGAAATTGTTCTCTCTCAAGGAAAATATGTTCTGATTTACATAGAGATTGAAGTGCTCACTTAAAAAAAATGTTTTGATATTTACACACTAATTCGAGGAGATATATTGTCAGAATAATTAGTTTTCGTGTTTATCTTATTTTTGTAATACTAATCTTGTTTCCATGGTATTTCATATTGATTCTTATATATATAAATCACTTGACCTAATGTGACTTAAGCCATTTTATTCTTTAATTCTCTTAAAAATTTCAATTGCCAAGAAACTTTAGTAAGCGATTAGACAAATATAAAATGCATATTTACAGTCAATTACTTACTTCTCTTTTGAACTCTGCTAAAGCAGCACCCGAGAAATCCTGGTCTAGGAACTTCTTAACGGCAACCTCCTGTTTCAGGTTCATTTCTTTAGGGGTATAAATGCAAACAGACAGCATGCGATATGTTACATGAGTATTAATGTAAAAACTAACCGTGCCATTCCACTCGGCATGGTAGACCTCTCCATAAGAACCTATTACAAGAAAGTGTGCATACTGGTTTAAGAAGAAAGTATGAGTAATAGAAAACTCTAAGATAAAAGTCAAGATTCATTATGTAAGGTAATAGACAATCATTGTTCTTAAAGGGGAAGAATATTCCTAAAAGAGATTACTCATAATAAATTTATAGACCAGTAAAATTTAGTGAAGGTCACAGTTGATTAAGTGTTTCTGCACAAATATATATATATACACACAAGATGACAGAACATATAAAGTTGGATCAAATGTGTTACCTAGTCCAATTCTTTCACCAATAACCAGGTCTTCCCATGGTATCTCACTTTCACCTACATCAACATCATAAAAGATTTGATCTGTCCTGTTTGTATTTGAATCACCTGAAGAGCATGAACTTTCTTGATCCTTCAGTTTCAGGTCGGTATAAATAAATGGGTCATCAGTGAACTTTCCCCTAAAACGGAAATCTACTTCATTATTTTCACTTTCATTGATTTTGTCTACCATGTCACTTTGCATATCCTCCTCATCCCTAGGATGCTCTTCCTTAGAAGTAGTTTTCACGTCATTACCCATAGTAAACCTATTGAACTGAAAAGTGGTAGATGCCATTACTGACCTACCAACCGCAGAATATCTGTCATCATTCTCCCTTGCAGAAGGATGTGAATTACCAGATGATTTCAAACCATCGAGATGACCTTGTCCTGAAGAATTTGAGCTGGCAGAAGCTAATGAAGACAAATTATAATCATTTGGTTCATGATTCATTCTCGGAAAGAGACCTTCCATGTAGTCGTATTCTTTCTTACGAGGGACCTCGTTGAGAGCGTATTTGGGTTTCCACATCAATAGCGCAGGGGATCGGCCAGTAACCGAATTATTTTTGTGTCTTTGATACTCATTACTTTTATTCTCTGCTTCTTTATTCTGCAGAGAAGAGTTTCCTGTTCCTTTTGGCTGGAATGGATTAAGATCTGCAAAAAGGCTTCTAGAATCCTCTGTACCATTTTGATTATCTGGAACCACATTGAGATTCATCCTCGCTCCTTCACCGACCGCAAGTAACCCTCGGTTCCTTTTATACATGGCTGTAGCTGATGATGATGTAAGTCGATCCAACTGATTGGAATTATCTCTCCCAGAAGAACTAAGAACCACTTCGTCACCAGAGTATTCCTTTTCAAAACTTGACCTTCTGTCCAAATGCAAACTACTATTTACTGCAGAGCTACTACCTTCACCATGTGATGATTTCTGTCTTGAGTACATGATTTCATAATCATTAGATGTATGAAGGATCGGGATTTTGCTTATTTTAGGACTGAGCGGATTGAAGTTTGTTTCTTTTGAACTTAGGATATCTGCAGGTATAAGTGTTCCAGGATCCGCCATCAGATCCACCAAACACTCTCTGGAGTCAAAGAAAAATTTGCATCAAATTCAGAAATTATAAATTCCAGAACTGGACAACTGAATAACTTAGTTTTTAACAAGCTAACATGAGTGAACACTTATTTTGGTTAACCTAGAAACACGCCGTGGCACAATCTGTTACTCCTGTAATACCAATGCATATTAAGCCCTTTCCAATTCTGATTCCAGATATGTAAGATAAAAGTCAATGAAAATTTTCAGCGCTTAGAGTGAAAATCGTACGACCCACGTGTAAGATCTATTCAGAAATGAAATATCATAGAACGCTTCAATTTTGGTTAACCTAGAAACACCCAAGGCACAATCTATCCCTCCTATAATACCAATGCATATTATGCCCTTGTTAAATCTGATTCCAGAAATGTAAGACAAAGGTCCAGGAAAATTTTCAGTATTAAAACAAAATTAGCATTAAACATTCGATCGAATTTTGCACACATTTGTGAATTCTACTAGAGTAAAATGTGGAGTCCTGCAAAGACTGATATTTCCTTGCCTCACTAGAATAAAATAGACATAAAATACCAAAAAAAATTAAAAATGAACTACTATCAAAGCATCTAAAAGTGCAACCTATAACCTTTCATCTTCCAGCTTTATTATGTTGACAGCATCATCCTCAACACCAGTGTAATAACTACCTTTTACCAGCCTACAAGGTAATCTCACACTGTCAGCTAGTACCTACATCCAGATAACAAAGACAATAAACACACAGATCTCAAATAACATTTATTGATCCTGTAACAATGTAGTTACTTTGAGAAGAAAAAGGGAAACCTAAACGCATTCTTGTTCATTCAACTCAGAAGCTACCGATAAAAAAAAAACTATTACTGGGAAGATATTTTCTCAATCAATGAAATGAAAGAACCCAAATCAAGGTACTTAGATGATAGCTTCAATCATATAAAATAACCAGAGCTATTTTCTTAAATTAATATCTAAAAGGACTCCAAGTTCTGAATCAGAGTTACTAAAACGTATAGCTAAAACTAAATTCCATAAGAACCTTCTACATTTGATGAATAAGTAAAAAAGACTTGATAATTTTGAAAAGCACGGAACATAGAGAGAAAAGTGTATTAAATTAGTATCAGACAGCAGAAATGGTCATAGTAACTAGTTACAGTTTGCAATAAAATTGTTCTGGTCATTTAATTCAATTTAACAAGAGTAATTTTTAAATATAGTGAATGAGATTGACCATGATTATTCAAATATTGATATTCATAAACTTTGTTGGTAGTGAAAACCTCACGGCAGCCACCACATCAGTCACAAATATGAACATTGAAAGTATGTCGGCTCTGTGCACCTAATATAATGTTAGTTATTATCATGAAGTACAATGATTACGTCTATTTGTAGGTACTACATTTTTTTAGTTTTAACGTGGATAGAGGGATCCTCCTATACACAAAGTAACCAGGGAGAAACACAGACAGAAAAAATGCTATGAAAAAAACATGTGATGTTTCACCAAGGCATAAACAGTCTTCAACCACTATACCATAACCATAATAGCGAGAATAAAATAGTACACACAAAATAAGGAACTTTTTAGAATACAAAAAAAACAAACATAATATAATGTAATATATACTAGGTTTTCTAATATAATATATTAAGGCAAATTATTTGGGGTAAATCCTAAACTAGGTAATTCGTGTGGTTATAATATAAGGGCATGTCGTCATACCAAGTGAGTTGAGTTGAGAAGAGAGTGTTTAATGAATATATAAGATATTCTAGTAAACGTATACTTATGCCAAACAAGTAAAATCGGTATTCCTTCTCTCTTTTTTCTTTATGTTTAGCTTTTCTACATGGCATATGAGCTTAGGATTTTGGTCCTTAGCTTTAATTAAGTTTTCCGCCTGAGAGATTGAGAAACTTGTAAAAGGGAAAAGAAATTCACTGGAAGAGTATTGTTCTTAGGATGAAAGTACAGTTCACGGGATGAATTTTACTATTCACAATGCAAATTTATGGTAGCGGTCGAGGAATTGCTGTGTTGTAGTAGTCAAAATGTCTGGGATAGAAGACTCGAGGGGCAGACATGATCGGTGACCATGAGCGGTAGTCATGTGTTTGGGGCAGCTGTGTGTTTGAGGCAACCGTGTGTCTGGGACAACCGTTTGTTTTTAACAATCATGCCGAGTTTAGGCAGTCGGAACCGTATTTAGGGCAGCCGAGCAGCCATGTTTGGGCCGTCATGCCAGGGCAATCGACACAAGACAGCAGTAGACGAAGGTACTACACAGACAGCAACTAGTGGGCGTGCTGCAAAGAAACAGCAGCTAGGGGTGATGATACAAAGAGACAATAGTTAAGGAGGCCTAGTCGGTTGTGTATTGATGATGATATTGAGGGGAATTCAAGTGAATTTTTGCTAGAAAAGGAGTTTGAATCGTCATGTGTATTGAGGGAAGCTGTGTGGGCTCGAAAGAAGTCGTGTAATCGAGGAGAGTCATGTTCATGGTTATTGTCCAAGGGGAGTTAGAGACTCGAGAAGAAGTTGCATTTGTTTGTGGATTTAATCGAAGGCTGAATCGTCAAATGCAAGTTGTCATATGGACATCAAACTTAAGAGTATTAAAATATTAAAAAAAATATAAAATAATGTAGTGTTAGAATATTAAAAAAATATATTATAATTATTAAGTCTTAGAATATTACGTTTTCTAATATAATATATTAAAATAATGTACTTTAGATAGATCTTAGATAATACTTGCGATTACAATGTACTCAGTAAATTTCAAATCATAGCTAGAGACAACCACCTAACAATTCTATGAAAATTCATAAATTTGAGTAATAGCAAGTGAATAATTGATTAAATTCAACTAGTTCAACATTTGATATCACCTTATCACTCATAATATTTTACTCCTGGTAATTGAACTCTTGCCCTATCTTAACAGCACCGGAATCTTCCAAAATAAAAAGTGACGAGTAGAGAAGTAAACATAAAATAATTATCCAACAGTAACTATGAAAAGTCTCTAGATTAGTCTAGAGATATTTTATAAGAACTTGATAAATCAGACATTTAACATGACCCTGGTTAAAAATCCAATAACGAGCCAACAAATTAGGCACCCACATTCAAACATCAAGAATCCAAACCAAGGACCTAAAGACTGGTATATGCAACCATATTAATAGGAAATGCATTTGTCGTGCCAATAAAACCGAATTTTTTCTCATATTTTTTTACAAGGGGCGGCCACAAAAATATAGATTGATTAAAGAATGGGCTAGAAGAGATCACATCACTAATCGTTCTTTGAAACTAACCTTGAAAAGTAAAGCTCGATGACGTGATAGGCCAATATTAATGAACCCAATAGGCAATATATTAGTGTGCAATGATATCCTCAACTCTGTGCTTCTTTCCATCCACCTTGCCAACATAATATTAGCGTCCTTTACTGGTCCACCCATATGTCCTGTAACCAGTTCAGCAAGTCTCTGTGCCAAAACACTGACCCCAGTAGCAGAGCAGTCTAATGCAACACAATATGCAATTTGCACCAACTCTCCCAAGAAATGATCCACAGTTCGATTAACCATTATAACTTCAAATCCAGAACTACCAACATTTGCTTCAATATCTGTAAGAGAGGGCATTTTTCGTTGGGTTGCTGAACTTGTGGATGGCCCATATACATCATAAAACCCATCCACCACCTTTTCCTCGTAGTCAAGCACATTATACTCCTGTAAACCAAAGAACGCAACAGAGATCAAACCAACAAAAGTAGGACTTATTTCTTTTTGTTCTCCGCATGAGAACGTTCACATATATACATTTTAATTTGAGCAGTTTTGCTGTAAGCAATGGCGAAACATTGGTGCAGAAGACTAAGATATAACACCTTAAAATGGAAAATGATGAAATTACATGTAAGCAACATTAATTTTATATTATTCGCATGAACCCGAGTTTTCCGATTCATTAATAGTAGGCACAACCTAAACAATTAGCTAATAAGATGGCCAAAAAAAATCTACATTGGTATACATAATGTCATCACAAAATTGAAGCTAAGGATCAAGAGACATATCTAAAATTCCCAAACTCATTCGTTCACATAAATTCAAAAGAATTGCAGTATCAGCAGAAATATCCATAACAAGAAATGCACAAATATAACCATTTATCTATGTCACAAAAAAAACTAATACCACTCAATTAACAACATTTAAGACCCAACTGTGACCAAATTTAGCTTCAACAAGAATACCCCACCAAACTCACCCAATAATGCCTCGATAGAGACTCCGCCTCAGCCTCATCTTTATCCATCAAAGAATCTCCTCGCCAACTCCCCAAGCTCAGCAGAGTCGCCGCCCGGATCTGATCCTTCTCCGGATCATCAGGAAATTCCGAATTCGACACACTTATTGCCAAAGCCAGCTGCACCTGAAACTCCTCCTCAGACGAAATATAGTCCGATCGATTACCCAACCCACTCGGACTAACCAATCCGCCAAAAGAACTACCACTCGGCGACGTCAACCCCGGCGACGGCAACCCCGGCGATGGACTCACCGGAGCCGTGCCGGAAGTCTGACCAGTAGTTACACGATAATCGGAGGCACAAGATGGCGATGGTGATTCTAGGGCAGTAGAGGTTTCGTTCGACCGATTGGACTCGTGATTGCTCCCTATGTGAAGCTTCTTGAAAATGTGCTTCATCTTTATCCAAGTCCTCTTCTTCTTCGACAAGTTTTCTCAGTATCACAAGCTCCACTGAGCTCTAGAGTAATTTTATGGAACTTTCGGTCACCGTCTTTGTTTATATACTTATCTAGCTTTTCAAAAGGGAACGGTTAACGAAGGAGTTCAATACGTTGGCTATCTTTGCCTAGATTAAGTTTTTGAGAAATTACGATATTGACATGGATATAACGTAAGCCACATTGGTAGCTACCAAAAGATGACGAATGATGATGCGGCATGGTAACACGTGTCGGATGACCACTACGTCAATGTTTGGTGTGATTAAGATAATTTATAAGACCACCAACACTCTTAAAATATATAGGAATTTCGGTTAAATTGATTTAAAATGTAAATAAATATTATATATTTAAAATAGGTTTATAAATGAGTTTAAATAGATAAAATTTATTAAGACTCATTTTAACACATTTAAATATTAGTATATAATTTTATTTAATATACATATTCTCTAATACG
>JAYMTC010000825.1:0-10572 GCA_036897605.1 Melianthus villosus
CATTCTCAATTGTTATTAAGTGACCCTCACTGACTTGATCGTCGGAGGTACCACGCCGGCACCTCCTAACCCCTGTTTTCTTTCAGGTCACAAGTAGTAAAGTAATTGATTGCAGAAGCTTCAAAGCTTTCCAAGCTCTATTCCACACCCAGTGAATTAAGTGATCGAGTAAAAGCCAGTTTTACCCGTATCAATGAGCAAGGTACAACCTAAAACTCATTGTTATAATTAAGCAGGTCTAATTTTGTTTACTTGTTTATATGCTTGCAAAGTATGAATAAAACATTCTACACTCTTATTTTACTAAAGTGTACTCATTGCAATTAAACTACACAAATTCTTGTACTCTTCTTTGTTAGAAAATCATATGCTTGCTTCTTTTTATATTTATATCCTTCTAAATTCTCGGGCTCTTCTAGACACATTTACTTTTCCTTAAAAATATAGTCGTAAGGAGAAATAAGGATTTGATTAGAGTTGAAGTTTTCCTTAAAACCAACCACTAAGGGAACGGTACCTCAACTCAAGGAAAGAGCACTGTGGATTTAATAACGAAAGTCAAGACAAGAAAATTGTAGTGCCGACATCAACTATCCACTGTGGATTTAATAACGAAAGTAACTCTAATGCCCACATCAACTAGATATCTAAAAGTTACACTCCTTAATGTGAAATTATTTAGATGTATACTTAGTTTTATCTTTCTTAACTCTTTAAGATTTGTTTCTTGTGACATAAAATCGAGTAAAATAATAATTTCGATCATTTATCTTCACGAAGAATCTCCTAAACCGTTGTTCGTGTCAACCCAAATTCCTAAAATTTTTGTTCTTATAGTTTTTATTTGGCTCAAATTCTTGCCAAAATTTCTATAATGACATGAATCTTAAACTCCTGTGGTCATATTTCTTGCCAAAATTGCCAAAATTTCTTGCCAAAATACTCCTTGTGGTCATATTTTTGGCAAATAAAAAACGAGGAGAGGCCCTGGCGATTCGATCGCCAAAACTGGCGACAAAAATCGTCACTTTGTCACAAGCTACAGAAGTGAGAGAGTGCACGACGATCTGATCGCCGCAGGTGGCGATATGATCGCCATTAGACAGAAATCCTCTGCACCTTACAGAAATTTCAGCGATTTTCTCACTAACAGTGGCTACAAGATCGCGGCTGGTTGCCTTGACAGCGACGTAGACGATCCAAATTGCGGAAACCGGTGATCTGATCGCCGAAACTGGTAATCTAATTGCCGCTGCGGGATTTCTGCTTTTAAAATCGCGATAAAGACCTTTTGTTTAGAACCTCTTCTCTCTCATGCGATTTCTGCAGTCCTGACCCGCGATTTCCCTCATTCAAATCTGAAATTCCTCCGTTCAAATCGCCGGTTAGTCACCAAAAACTCTTCTTCACTCAATCCTAAACATTATCTCCTGTCACATTGAGCGATCGAGCCCTAGATCTCTAAAACGCTAACCTCAACCTTTCAAGAGAACTCATCAATGACAGATTCAAGTAGAAGAGGGAAAAATATCAACAAACCACTCTACAAGAATTTATCTCAAATCCAACGAAGAAAGGGATGCCTACACCAACAGATTTGCGGGAAAATGATTCATTGAAGGTACAAATTTCACGGCCATATTTCGATTAGTCTATTATTGAACAAGATTGCTATGATAGGTTATGAAATGCTGGATTAAGACACGGTGTGGGTATTTCAAACTATTATCGTCCTATACTATTGAGGTGCTTTTATAGTTCGTGGAGGCTTGTACAAATTAATCAAAATTAGTATATGTGCTAGGGTTAAGAAATTAGAGGTCATTGTGTCACCAGATGAAGTAAGCTAACACCCTGAACATCCCCTTAGATGGTGTCAAAATAACTGCGGCCAAGGATTTTACTAAACCTCCCGATTATGAGAAATGTTTGGGAATTCAGGCTGGGTTTGGAGGTTTGTCAGGTGAGGAGAAGTGCGATGCGAAGCTAAGAAGTTCACAAAAACCTCTTGTTTCCTATTTTATAGCATTGCTTCAAGTATACTCATGAGAGAGGGTAACTTTTACGATGTCTCAAGTAGTGATTATACCTTATATAGCACTTGAAAATTGGTTGGAACACAAGTGTTGCATACCTTCTATACTCCGACATTATCGGAGTTGTCGCTAAGACAACTCGAATAGTTGGGTGTTTTTACACTAAACGGCATTATAACCATTAACAATGTGTTCAACAAAGCGACTATGTCTAGGCTCGGTTTTTTTAAAGTTCAGTTGTTAATGTGAGTGAGGAGATATCAAAACAAATGGAATTGAAGGACCTCCTACCTTCGCCCAGAGGAAGAGAATTAACTCGTGTAAAGTTTGATCCGCGTTCCACACCCGACTTGGAAAAGAGGTTTACCATCCTTCAAGAAAAGTGGAGCCACCAGGCGAACAACTACAAAAATGGCTTGAACAAAACAGTCAAGAGGGTTGCAAATCTTGGAGCCTCGGTTAATATCCGTCTCGATCAACACATTGTGTTTCTCACTCAGTTGACAGAAGGCATAAGCGCACTAACAAGTATCTATTTCCGCCACTTCCACCTTAGGTGCTCGGTTGAGTTTCTCACACATATAACTTTTGTTTTCAAGCTATTATTGCTTAATTACTTGGATATTATTTTATCTTTGATAATTGACCGTACTTAACTACTTGTGTTAAAACTAGATATTAACTGTTTATCCATCATGTTCTATTTATTTTACATTTTTTTGGATCATTATGCTTCTCTCTTTAAAAATAAATTGTGGATTATATGACTTGTTTTGTACGTCCGTTATATTTTTTATGCGGATTTATGTTTCTTCTTTAATTAGGACAAAAAGAAGGATAAATATGTACAAAAAATTGACACATTTATAAAAGTTAAGCAAATAATGAGTACCAAACTATTTCTGAACACTTTAGTCTTATTCCATATATTTGCACATTATCCTTCATGATATTCATATTCGTGATTTAGGCTTATTTTCTTGACTAAGTGTTTGGTAAAGGAAGCTTATGTGTAATATCAACACTCACATGACTATCCTTTACTTCTTACTTTCCAAATATCAAGCTTAAATATTTGTAAATTTTACAAGCTGTTATATATCTTTTTTATATTTAAAATTGTTGAAATTTTCTGCGTGCAAAATATGTATGTGAATGTGTTAATATCTCTATATTTTTGGCATGGAATAAATATAAAAATATATGGGGAGTTTTTAATTAAAATTTAAACAACTTTCTACGTATCCTCCAAAACGTCTTAATCCTACTTTAAGTGTTTTGTTATCATTATAAGGAGGAGGTTGTTGAAAAATTGAGTTTCAATGAATCACTATCTTTAATTTGATTTTAATGATAACAAAATTAACTCAAGGTATAATGATTTACACTTTTTGTAATGGTTCTCAAGGTTTAAATTGCTTTAAGAATGTTAATAAAACATCAAGAAAACACATAAATATATCTAGTACCTCTTTATAAGTAGATAAATTATTGAATATTTGGAGCTAAAAGTATTATGTATCTTCATGCATAAAACATTTTTCAAAACACATATTTTGAACATAATCTCCAAAATCATTTTTTGAAAGTTTAGAATATAGATTCATGGACTATAATGCTCTTATATATTTATGTCTAAGGTATTTATATCATAACAAAATATTTTTGTCTTCCTTAAATTGAAAAACAAACTTTAAATTTTAAAATGACAGAGATGTTGGTGATCTCATAGTTCGGACATTGGTGATTTAGCCATGGCGACCAAATTTCCATCATGACTGCAAGGGCACCCAGAAATTGGCGTGTCCTCCGCATGCAATCGCTGAACCATAATGATAGTTTGCACAATAGCGATGCAATCTCCACTACGATGATCTAATCGCCGATAGGGGACCATCACCAAAAAAGGCAATTTCATTGCTAACATTTAGATTTAAAAAAAATATGATGATCATTTTAATAAAGTCAATTTTTTTCTCAACTACCCTTCAACAACTTCAAAGTGTCATAAACATACTGACTATATAAGAGCTCATATTCGTGATTTATCATCCAATAATGCTAGATTTGACATATTTCAAGTTTATTTGAAGACGAAGGTATTCTTGAATTTCAAAATTAGTTTTCTTCTTCAAAACACACAAAATCATATACTTGTATACGTTATATTTCTTTTAAGAAAATTATTTTTTTGTATTCATCTTGAACTCTAAATTGAAACAACTCATTTTATAAAATTTGTACACATAGAATTATGTTGTAAACTCGTACTTGAATTTTTTAATCCAAGAACGCACAAATTTTGTTGTTGTTTTTCGGGAACTCATTGTTTTAAAAAAAAATCTGATCATCTTTTGTCATTTTTAAAAGTTGGATTGCTCTTCACTAGGAACTAAAAAAAAATTGTAATTGTTTTCATTCTCACAAAGTTACTGCAAGAGTAAATGTAAACTTGCGAGATTAAGTCGAACCATAATAAATCTTGTGCTTAATTCATTTTAATCATTTACTTATTTTATTTCAATTATATAACTCAAATATAAAACTAAATCTCAACAATTTTTTAAATAATCCTTCGAATCCATATTTATAAAGGATAATATATTCAATTTGGGCATTACAAAATAATGAAGATTTATATACAATTTTGAAGCAACCATAAACTCAGCCTACCGAGAAGCTCTCGAATCGATGTCAACCCTTTATCAGTACTTCAAATCACCAGCACCCTCGTTTCAAAATGCAGAACAAGAAGAGTAAGAGAAAAATTATGGGAAAGAGCTATTAGAATGATGCCAAGAGACGATTGTGGCATAGTAATGGCTCAAGTAAACAAATATGGACGATATGGATTTCATTGGTAAAAAATGTGTTGGTGGAGGACTAAAGTAGTAATTTTCTAAAGTTAAGGACCTAATTGATGAAAGGTCCATAACATATGAATTTTAGTGATTAAGCCTAAAATATAAAATTCATGGGCTAACAACAAAAACCTGCACAGACCATTAAGAAAATCTATTCAAAAATAGTATCTACAGTTTTAAAACAAAATCTTCCAAAAAAAATATGTTTTTTTTAAGTTTGAATTTAGCAACATCGTCAAATTGTTAAACGTATTTGCAAATATATACCTAGCATCATAAATACCAATATGATGTGACTAAATACGGACACTCTACCAATAGTTTGGAAAGAAGCGGTTTATGAGAGGATTTCAATTCTAACCATGGTGTTTTGTTATAAATATTATATTCATATTCATTTATGTCAAGCCATCTATATAATGAGTTTAAAGTGTAAAACATCATAACCTAAAATTGAGCTCTCTCAGAAATAACTCATTTGCCAAACATGAGATATGTGTCAAGTGGATTCTTCAATCATAGGCTGGTAGAACAACTTGTATGCCTCAATAACTTCAAGATACCACATCGACTCTCTATCTGGAAATGGAGAAAGATCAACAATTTTGTGAACCTGCGATAGATTAGATTAGATATGGATGGTGACTTTGACTTCCTCTGACAAGCTCAATTTTTATGTTATCGGTGATCCAAGCTAGCTTGTGTAATGGTGAAAGCTACTAAAAATCATAGGGAAGGAACGTAATTCTTTATTTTGAAAACATTATCATTTCAAGCTTTTGATGAGGCATTTGAATAAGTAAATGCTAGGTTCCACAAGATATATACAAAAAAAATGTTGAAAACCTGGATATAAACATAGTTTACATTAAAAATTATGCAATTGAATAACTTAAAAGCAACACATGAAAGGGGGCTATAATATCATAAGATAAGTTCAACTAGAACAACCTCAGTACGATCAACGCACTTGAACTTTGAGGTCATTACATCATCAGCGAAACACTCGTGATGAAAAATACGTTGCAATCTAGTTTGTTAGACATATCACCTAACAGATATCTCTACCTTGTCATTATTACTACTACATTAGTATGCAACTCAAAGTTGCACACAGAACAATGCATAAGCAATGACTCATGCATAACCACAATATTCGGTGACCATTGTCATTCCATATTAATAATTACTGTGTTCTGAGTATAAATTATGTGCAATGAAAAAATAGTATGAGAATGTGCAGTTGTATGACTTTTTTACAGAACACGTGAACATTGATGTAAAAATGGCAAAAGAATACCACCAATTCTCCAAAAATAAATTTTAGGAGAACTACACACACATGGCACATAGGCACCAGTTCTTTCATAATCCCAAATGACACAGATTCAGAATTTCTAGAGTTAATATGCTACGAAAAAAATGTGCATGTCGGAACTGCATAAGAATGTGCATAAATTTGGAGTTTTGATGCAAGACAAAAATGTCGATGGGAAGATGGCAAAATTATACCTCCTCCAATTCTCCACAAACAATATATATGCCAAGAAATAAGCACACAATGCACAAAGCCACCAGTCTTTTCCTAATCCTAAATGATACTAACATGAATGTCGGGAGAGCAGAGTTTATAGACTAGCTATTTCAATAATGTCAAATTCTTCATCACGAAATATACCAAACACTTGCATGCTACAAAAATATCCTAAACCTCTAATACACCCATATACAAGCTATCAGATAATGCATCAACCATCTTTCTTCTCAATTGAAAAACCAGATACAACATAATATTACATGAAAATTACATTGCTAAAATCAATATTTAAAACAAATAAATAAATGAGTTCATTTGATACTCTTACCTTAATCACAGGAAGTTCGCCCAAATGGACAAAATATCCTCCAACTGCCATCACATACATCCCTTTCCAAATACATACACAAAACAAATACAAATTGCATCAGAGAAATCCACTGCCCCAATTTACTAAACGGTAAATCAGTTTGGGGGTAACATAATGTACCGGTTTTCCATTCACGGAGAAGGAACTCGCCAGAGAGGATAAGCTCGATGACGCCGGTGCCGTCGTCGAGGAGAAAGCGTTTGCCGCCGGTATCGGCGTCGTTGTCTGGTGCAACGGAGATCAAAATGCCCTGTAACCAGGCGCGTTGGAAGAGGATGCCGCCTAAAGTCATGGCGTTTTGAGATTGAGTTTCCCGCGTTTCCTTCAGCTGCGAGCACACCACTTTCAGTGCTGCCAAACTGTAATCCATTGTATGTTACGGACTTTCTCTCTCTCTCACAACAATTTTGAATTGGAGTTGCAGATGATTTCCTTCATTTTAGTCAGATCAGATAGGACGATTATCGACTTATAAGTTATTAACCCCCAAAACGAAAACCGAGAAATTTATAATATTTACCCTCAATTTCTCTTATCCTCAAAATAAGAAAATTATAATATTTACCTCATTTTCTTTTATTTTTATTTCTTCTTTATGTTGTGGTTATAAAAGTTTTCTCAAACGGGTTAATGGTTCGGATTCAGGGTCAGTTGCTTTCATCCATGGTTATGTGGATGACGGGTTCTATTTAATGAGAGGTTATATAATTTTACTTTTGTTAACACTAATATAATCCATTTAAATATAAATTTTTGAGTTGACCGTATTATTTAGTGTAAAAAAATATGTATACTATTTTATTTTAATAAATTAAGATTTAATAATTAAATTTATCTAAAGATAATCACAAGTTCACCAAATAAATTAAAATTAAAACAAAAAATCAACATAAAATAAGTCTAAAATTCATCTCTCAGATAAACTAAAACATATCCAGTAAAAAAAATTCAAGGCTAATATAAATTACAACAGAAATTTAAAATTCACATTAGAATATTAAAATCCACATAACTAATTCAAAGTATAATTTAAAAAGAATCGGGTATCCATTATTACCGTACGAGTTTTTTAGCAAGGTATACAAAGAGTTTCTTAAAATTATAATTGTTTTCTGCAGATTAACAACTAAGGATTATGAAAGGTAAACAAAATTGGGTTGGAATGTGAGCGGAGGCAGTTTAAAATTATACGAGTCGGTCAGGTCTTACGTATCCGACCCGAACCGACCTAGTTATTTATAGGTTGACTCATGATATGACGGAATGAGTCAGCGAACCTAAATCCGAACCCACCTTTTTGAAGTCGATTTCTTCGAATTGATCGAGTTCAAACCCGTTTTGATTGTTGGAGATATGCCTTCTTTAGATTTGCAAAATTGTGCAAATTAAACTAAGAGTGTGTTTCATAAAAATAGAAAGATATAAAACTAAAATTTTTAAAATTTCATCAAAACATGTGTCTTTTCAAAAGTCTCATAAACTCTAAAAATGGTAAATTGGAATTTTAAATATCTCACTTTAATTAGCCTTTTCAAAAGTCTCATAAGCTCTAACTTCTCTCTAGAAACAAGCCTCCGTCGTCTTATTCTTTGTTACTACGATCCTCTTTTGCGAAGAAGTTTCTTTATCCTTAGGGTATATTCTCACCATATGTATTTATTTTATTTATTTTGTTTTAATTCTCTCTCGTTGTATAGCTTCTTTCCTGTTTGTAGAGTTTTCTTCCACTCTTGGTAGGATTTCCTCCACTTTTATAAAGTTTATCTTCTTCTTAATGAGATTTTTCATCATCTTGAATGATTAGATTTGTATGTGTTTTCTTTTTAGTTCATGGTGGTATGATGAAAAATCTACACGAAATCTACTTCTACAGATACTTGTGAACTAAATGGAGCAACAACAAAATTTCAAAGTTGTTAACTTTTGAGTTTTATAGAGATTTCTTTTTCAGGATGAACGATGCTCACGACTTAATTATTTTAAACATATGATCATTATATTTCATTATAAATTTGTAAATTTTCAATTATATTAATGAAATTTATTTTTTATCTCAAAAAAAACCCTATTTAAATAATTTATAGCCAAAAATATTAATCTTTCCCCGTCCAAAATATAATTAAAAAGTTATCATACAAAATTATATGCTCATATTATGGTAATACGATATTGCTAATGTAAAAACTCTAGTTTGAATAAAAAAAATATTGTATGAAAAACCACAAAATAACATTCAGAAAATATTTTCTTAAAAAATTAATTCCAATACATAAAAATATTTATTTTATGAAAATATTTTTGTACAAATAAACGGACCTTAAAACTAATGTAATGAGCCCAATATTGTTAGCTTTTAGATGTGAAACTTGGATCGCATCGTAAATACACGAATTTGGAATTTGAGTTATAGAAGTAAAATCGTGATTAATATTTGGAATTATAAATAATAAATAATGATGAGATACGTCATAGATTATTGCAATTCAACTAAATTCAACTCTATATAAATATTTTATTATTGAAAAATTATACCAATTTTCTTTAAAGTATAGGTTAGTTGTCCTTAATTTTTAACGCCTAAACGTCAAATTCTTAACGCAGTACGTCCTTCGTTTAATATCACCATTAACTCTAATGTTTATGTCTATTAGGTGACTTTAATACGAGGATATTTTTTAAATTTGCTGAATAATAGCTATCTTTATAATAAATAGTACCCTACATGAAAACTATCTTCTTCTCAACTTCTTTTTCGTCTAGGGCAACGATAAACTATTTTTTCTCTATATCCATGTCTATTTTTTGAATAAAAAGATTGATTATAACCGTAGATTGTGATTGAAGTTGGGAATTAATTTTCGAAGCAACATTTATTTGGTCTGCAGCAGCGGCGGAATTTGTGTGAACATATCCAAAGCGAAGGTCATTCAAATATTTAATAGCCAAATCCAAATCATCACCGCATTCTACAAGAAACCTCTCAAGAATCTAAAACAACATATTCAAGAGTAATTAAACATCAGTACAGTACATTCTCCATTAAATATATAGGAGTATGCTAATTTATTTATAGTGCCAACAAGCATAAAATTGCATCATTCCCCAAAACTAATAATGAACATCAATTACATAGGCAAATGAACACTCATTAAATTGAACAGAAACAAAAATAAAAGCAAACGTGCTTCTCCATCATAAGGAAAATGCTTTAAAGGAGTTCGAGGGAATGTGAAAGAGACGAACAAGAAAAGGGAGGTGACATTGGTAGGTATTCGAACAAAGATCTCTTCCCACAACTATGGCAGACATGTTTCAAAGACGGAGAAGAAATGGGTCGCGAAAATCCAAATCAGGGTATTTTGAGTAACGGAGCAAGAGAGAAAAAAATAATAATTTAAAGGAGGGAAATCCAAAGTGACATTGCAATCACCAAATAAGAAATATATGACAGCTCTATTTTTTTGGGATTAGTGATAAGAGGGTGAGATGGGTTATGAAAATTTTGTATAAGCAAGTGAAATTAGAAAATTGAGAGGGTTATCATTGATAAAGAGATGAGATGAAAGATTTGAGAAAATATATATTGATGTATTTGGCCAATTTGGAAGAAGAAATTACTAGAAAATGGGGTTGAAAGGAATTGGGAAGAAGAGAAAGGTATGTAGGGAGTGTGTTAAAATTTTCGGAAATGTAGAAATTGTGATAACCCGAAAAATATAAATATTTGTACAGTTCTTTATTATAAATAACATGTATATTTTATTA
>JAYMTC010000826.1:0-10572 GCA_036897605.1 Melianthus villosus
TATATATATATATATATAGTATCTTAGAGGTCAATACGTACAAAGCAATATTTTTCCATAGGACTGTTATATTTACACTGGTCAAACTAATGAGATTTTTATCAATAAAAATTATTAATTCATACATCATAATTATTAATCAATTCAAAAGCATAAAATATCATGCTGGAAAAGAAATAGTCTTAGGCTATTCATACAAGATTCTTACAGCAAAAGGAAGTACAAGCTATGCGTATAATAACTGGATACAAACCAATTCGATTCGATTGAAGCCTGATTGAAGCCTATAGCGTAAAGAACACTGCAACTACTTTTGTTGTAGAACGCAATGTTTAAAAAATATAGTTCTCAAATGCAATAGGTGAATTTGGTAAACAAAAATTTCCAGAGAAGAGCCAAAAGTATACAAAAGTAACCATAGACTCCTAGACCTTTTCTATTTTTGGAGCCTCAGTCTCCCGCACCCTCTTTCTAACTGGAGTTGATTTTTCTCAGATACGCTTCTTTTCTAAATTAGCTGCAGCCAGCAGCTGTCGCTTCTTCCCTGCTGGGATCTTACCAGGGAAAGCCCACCTCAGCAACCTCTCCCATGTATAGCAGCATAAGAACATTAGAGATGCCCAAATCAGTAGCTTATCCCGCAATCCAGTTGGCAATGGAACCAACTTCAACCAGTCATTCAAATCCCTAAATAGATCAGATGTGATCACTGTGAAGAAACCAGCAGCACCCACGAGTGCATACAAGAAAGGTTTGTTTTCTGATATACTTTGGTTGAACGGATGACCCATGTAGTTCACAGCAAAGGTGGCCACCTGTAGCATCATGCTCACCATGTATGAAACAGTATTTACCAAGTTGGGATGAAACTCAGAGTCTGGCTCGATGCATTCCTCAGGCATGTGTTTTTCCGCCTCATTAACAGAGGAAATCAGAAAAAACATGTGGATTGCAAACTGCCCTAGGAGGGAAAGGAGGACATAAGAGCAGAAAATATTAGGGTGAGGCCGTTCTGCAGAAAGAGAGGGAAGGGGACGGGCATGTGAGATAAATAGAAAAAATGCAGCTGTGAATACGCCGCTGATGGTAGCTTGGATATCCCCAAGCTTGACACCATCCAAGTACATGACACTCAAAACATATGCTGTTGCAAGGCAGTTCAAGCCAAGTATTTTGAACATTTGGAGGGTAGTCACTAAAGTACTGCGACCCTGGCGAATGATGTCGGTAGTGGGAGCCACTGAAGCGTGTTTAGCTGTGAATGGTGAAGCCATTGAAGCATCTCCGAGCTTGACAACTGGGGCAGCACGACCATCACCCTCCTCATTCAGTTCATCCATTAGCTTTTTCAACTTCTGTCTTTGCATCTCTGCTGCAGTTAAATGTCGATTACCAGCTGAGTGGATGGCAGACTCTGATTTTATGACAGATTTGACCTTGGAAGATCCCTCTCCATTTAGTGTCAATGATTTGCCAGTAGCATCAGTTGTAGGCTTGGATTTCTTTGACTTCCCAGACTTAGTAGTTTCATCTTTGGATGTCACCGATGCAGACTTTCCACTTTGAGCTGGAGGCACTGCATTCAGTAGGGCAACTCCGACATGGGCCTGAGAAGAAGTATTAAAGAGCGTAAGAATGAATATATAAGATATTAAATGCTTCAAAATGAATACGAATCCAGTTTCACCAAACATCTTACTACTACTGTTTTTTGGAATCATTGGCAATAAACGAACATGTATATAGGATGAAGATAAACGCAACTGATTTAGAAGAAAAAGGGAAAACAAAACTGTAGCTGGTCTAATGTAAACAAACAAAAATTTCTCAGTGACCTTGCAAGGCAACATTTTGTTCAAGATCACAAGCACTACATATGTCAAATGTAATCACAAGTAGTTTTAATGGAGATATTATCATTATCACTAGAAAACCAACTAAATACATCAATGATTCGAGAGAAGACATTTCTTCAAGCTGTACAGTATAAATAAATAATAGTCGAGTTGATGCCAACAAATATCAAATTACCTGCTTCAGAGCGCCGACATCATTGGTTCCATCCCCACACATTAAGGTAATCCTTCCCACGGTCTTGAAAGTTGTCAAAATCAGTTCTTTTTGCTCAGGGGCAACTCTTGCGAACACCTGATAACAATTTATATATGCAAGGTCAACTTATAGTCATGGAAAAATACCAATTCCCAAAAGAAAGGTACAGACCTTCACATATGGAATAACCCGTAAAACGGCTGATGTCTGCTGTAGCATTTCAATGCAGTCACCTCCAATACAGAGATCATGAGTCTCAGATAAAGTTTCCACCTCTTTATCACTGACATTAATAACAGCTTCTTATACTCTCATTTGCAAATTAGAATTGTGATAGCATCAATGGAAAATAAGTACACACACTGCTTTGGCTCATTAAATCAACAGAGCAAAACTGGAACAATTGCTAAGAGATGAGACAAGGACAACAAGGTAACCATCATAACACATATTAAAATCTGGTACATGTTAGAATATTAAGAAACATAATATTATGTAGTACGTAATAAAATTCGGTGAGCTTAATGAATACATAGAGGTTCTCTCACGGAGGTAGGCTTATATCGAACCACGTAAAATCTTTGTGTTCTTTATCTCTTTATATTTAGTTTCTTGACACGGTATCACTAACTTGAAAATTATGTTACTGGTATGTGAGATTGAGATATTTGAAGGAAAAAATGTCATTGTACTTTAGGTATTGTTCACAACGTAAAAAAAAGTTCTTGTGGAAGAACGGTTTGGCTTTCAAGGGTAGCATGTTGTCTATAAATTTTTTTTATTGTAGCACAGGCAGGCTGGCACCAGCAGTTTGGGGATTCGAGGTAACCATGTTGAAGAGCAGCAAAGGGCGGAAATTGGGTATGGTGCTGCAAAGTAATGACCATAGTTGTGACCGAAGTGCAAAACCTCTATGGAGCCATGGCGTAAGGCGCGACGCAAAAATACTTTGGATAATTCCTAAATAAGGTAACCCTAGATGTGTGGTTAACATATAGGGTTATCTCATTGTATCAATGGAGTTGAGCTACGGCGGTGTGCTTAATGAATAGAGTGGAGGTAGGCTTTTGTTGAAAGATATAAAATCATTGTGTTCCCTCTTGTTAGAGTGGAGGTAGGCTTTTGTTGAAAGATATAAAATCACCGTGTTCATTAAACACACAGTCTCAACTCCATTCAATACAATGACATAATCTTAAATTTATAACCACACGTGTCACCTAATTTGTGATGTACTCAAAATATTTTTCCTTAATACATTATATAAGTGAACATACTATTCCAACACTTAATACAATATATTATGTTTCCTTATATTCTAACACTCTATCATATTATATTTCCTTATATTCTAAGGCTCTATTATCATATATTTTCTTATATTCTAACACCTCTCTTTTTCTCTTTATGTTTAGTGTCTTAAGAACACAAAACACTGTTCAGGTATACGAGTCAATCGAAAAGAAGGAAATATTACCTGTAGCTTATAGTCTCAGTCTCATCTGGCGATATCCATTCATATCTATCATTGTTCTTTGGAGTAAGAATTAAAGTTGGTCTTGAAATAATATTAACTTGACTAGCAACATGGCAAGCTGTCAAAGCTTGGTCGCCAGTAATCATTACCTATCATCAGAGATCTCATATTCAGAAGGATATTGTTTAAACTTTCTCTATGCCAGATGCCAAATAAACGAATAAAATGGAAGTGATTAATGATAACCCCTGATAAACAACATCTTCCTGGGTTTTATTTCCCATTTAGAGAAAACTGTATACAAGTACAGAAAATAGTTCAAGAAAAAGAATCTGTATCATATTTCATTATAAGCCTCTCATTAATACGCACGAATGCTAATCTAAAACCATCACTCAAATTTGCTTTACAATTTCTAAGAACCAACTGTATTACACAAGTCCTAGAAGCTAAAAAGAAAAATTCATGTTTGAAATGTCATTAAACAAAAACAAGTAGTCAAGGAAAGGAATATAAGATGATGAATCACTTACCAAGTCATGTGATGCTTTTTTCAACTCAGACAAAACGGCACCTGAATCAGTTCTAATAGGACAATTAAAAACCTGAAATTTTATATCGGAGTATTTACTACGAAGAATTTACGTGGAAAGAAAGAATTTTGACAATGGTACAAGCAAAAGAAAATGGTGTTTAGAAATGAGAGTCTGATTTACCACAAAGCCAGCAAAAGTGAGTTCATTCTCCACAATATCTCTGTCCAAGCTTCTAGCTTCACTGACCTTCATGCAGTGAACAGATATGAAGTAACAACTTAAACACACATAAAAATACAGCAAAAGGGCATTGGATAAGAGTGGTTTCGAGTCCAGAATCTCAATTCTTCATTCAACTTCTTGAGCAATTTCTGTCTAAACAAAACTAACATTGGCCGTGGCACAAATATAAAACTGCAAAAAAGTCTGATCATGCACACATATTCGAAGCATAAGTTTCTGTCACTCCTAATGAAGTTTCCCAAGTAACTATATTTTATCTTTCACACTAACATATAAATATCTATATATGCTTATAGGTTCAATTAATTTTGACTCAGGTCAACATGACAAGACACTGGTGCACAAATTGTCACACCTGTTATAAGGGGAATAGAGGATTATATCCGAAACAACTCTGACCAGGTAAGTACTCATAATTTGGGATCACGAAAAAGGTGAGCATAGGAGATTTCAAAATGGCCAGCAGCTATGAAATTCGTCCATCTGATCCAATGCATACTAAAAACAGGCTTACTAAGTTGCTCAGTTAATAAGTTTCTTAATTTAGCTGCTTAACCCAGTTTGGACAAACCATAATGTTTTTTAGGCAGATCAAAATAGTGATATTTAAAATAAAAAAAATAGGGGACTCCAGTTTTAAACACATACATGCACCTAACACTAGTTCACATATCCAAGACAAACAACAAGATAAAGGTTAGCATAGGTAGTCTGCATTTTGGCAACGCGTGTAGGATTCCCCCACTTTTACATAGCCAATCACATATATAGATCCGTCATAAAACTGAAATCATAAATCTATAAACATACGAATAAGTGCAAAGTGACTTCTAATAAAGCTAGAATTCACAACTTAGGTGATGGATGAAGAATGGATCAATTTTCCATACAAATCTAGCAATCAAATTACAGAAAGAAAATTGAGACGTTAGAGCACAAGGAACACTTACTGTCATATCCGGAAAGGATCTGAAGGCAAGCGCCAGAACACGAGAACCTTGACGTGTATATTTCTTATAGGTCTCAACATAAGATGGTGGCACATCAACGAGTCTATCCTGAATAGTCTCCGGTGCACCCTGAATGAAGAAAAATAACAGTAAGCAAAATAAATAAGCTGAAGAACATAAATTGAGGAGACATGCACATAAAACATTTTATTTAGTAGTAATTCATATTTATATATAAAAAAAATATCTAAATATTTACTTCGTCCAACAAGGCAACTAGGAAATTTACTTCATCCACCAACCACTTTAGAAACACCTTTATAACTATGAATATGAGAAGCAGCTTAGCTTTTCTTTTTTTCTTTTTCCGGAAAGTTGAAAGTAACTTTTTTCCAACAGCTTTTAAGTTTAGACGTGTATCATTGACGGATGAGAACTACCTGCCATCTCAAGATAAATCGACATTCCTACCTCAGATTTTTTAGCAAACAACCAAATTATGTGGAACTCTACGTAAAAGGAACTTCCCAGATCCTTTTAAATTCCAATTATCATATACACGCCTACAATGAACATCGTTTCTATGAATTCATTGAGCAACCGACAGACCTTCACAAAAGCAAAAAATTCCTCCTCAACCCGAGCAACAACTGCCATTCGTTTTAAATGTGATGCAAAGTGGTGTCTCTTAACAATTTGCACAGCATGACCACCTCCCCTGCAATTAGAAAAAAAAATTAAAATTGACTACACAGAAACACCATTAAGATACAGAACACTTATTACTTACTACCACCTCGATCTTCTAAAGGGAATAGGTGAAGAACAAAAAAAGTCATTAATCTAATAATTAAAATGAACAAAACAAAAATTAAAGATAACCAACTAAACATATAACTTTAAAAGGAAGAGCCCATCCATGGGTTAAGACTACTTCACGTAGTAATGGTTAAGCCTACTAGATAAGAGAGGTTTGTTTGATCTAGCGATTAGATGTTTGTTGGTTAAGAAAGAAAACAGAGAAGAAGAGAAGAAATAAACAGGGGCTGTGAGTGAGAAAACAAAGATTAAGCTGTGTGAGTTTAAGAAAATTAACAACGGGTATCATTTTATAATGCGCGAAGGAGACTTTGGTTTTGGGATCTTTTGTAAAATAAAAAAATGAATTGTGGGAGAGGTGGAAGGAGGTTATGATCAAATTCATGTAAAGAACAGAACCCACACACGTCAAAACCCACAGATCTCTCTCTAGTTTCCAGTGGTCATTTTTGTGGTGTTACTCTTGTAAAGATTTCTATATGTAGAGGATGATTAGCTCTATTCTTTACGCTCCCATGTCAGTCACTTTTCATGGGCTCAAGAACAAGTTGTGGTGGACGTGCCCAGACGCCCAACTCGACACACTCCGGAAAAAAGGACAAAAAACTTTATGTTACTAGGCTTCCAGAAATCATTCAAATATTTTCAGCCAATTTCACGGGCCTAATTTATGTTAATAGGACTTCATAATTCACATAAATGACATTTTAATTTTCTAAGTTTGTGTGGCATATGGATCTAGATCTTATTTTATGTCAAAACTACCGGGATTTAACTTAATGTCAAGCCTATTGATTGCCACCAACAGACAAGTTAGAGGACCAGGGGGTAAACAAGTCGGATCAAAACAAATTACAAACATCTGTACCAAAAAATTCAATGATGTTGCATTGCATCTTACTTTTTCGGCATAGCCTTCTCATCAGATTTGTATGTCCAATCTATTCCTTTCAGTGCAGCCTTCTCAAGAGGATCACCGACCTACAAGAAGTTTGGGCCAAGAGGGAGGGATGCCCTCGTTGTGAGACCGAAAATATTTTGGTAGGAATTGTTGTACTTGTTTTTTTTTCTGGATAAATATCTTGAACAGAAGCCTCAAATATCACAGATAATATCACAATACCATAAAAAAAATCACATCAGCTTACCAGTTTGTTGTCCACAAATACCAAGGCATGACAAGAAGCCAATATTTCCACTGTACGGACAGGCACTTTTGTCATATCAGATTCCAACTTCATACTGTCATTGAGCCCAACAACTCCAGAAAACTCCTAAAATTTTTGAACCAAGAAAAAAAATCATATATTGTTTCAGCTAAGAAATGAACATAAGGTCCTGAACTTTATATGGAGGTACCATGTCGTCTGATGTAAGGGTTCCAGTTTTGTCAAAACAACATATATCAACCTGCATTAAATGATTGCAACATTATAAGATCCTTATGATGTACTGGTTTGAGTTTTGCCGAAATAACACATATCAATCAACATAAAAACAAACAAACAAATTAATAATTGTTCCCAAAGTCGAAAAATTACCAAAAGCAAAACCGATAAAAATATTAATTATAACCTCCGTCTTATATGTCTATTTGCCATAATTGTAAAGTCCAAGGAGTGAACGGGTAAATTCTAAACATACTATTTTAGCGTTGATCATTAGTTCATTATGAAGTTAGTTGAAATAAGAAAGGTAAATTAGTAGAGTATTTGACTTTTTTTCAGTGATAAATATTTGGAACAAAATTAAATATCTAGAACGCCTTATATTTTGAAAGCGGGTGATACGAACTTACTATTGGTCTACAAATATAGGCCTGTAGTTTGAGTAGGCAATTTTTTTTTGCCCTAGTATATATACGTTCTACAGATACATTTTTCTTATCAATGAATATATAAAATCTCTCTCTTATTCATTCCTCTCCCTCTCGGTTGATTTATCACTTATTTCTTCCTTCTCTATTCAAGATATTTTGTTGTATCTACTGGTATAAAAGGTACGTATCATTGGTGCTTTCATTGAGAGATGGTCGATCGTGGCAAAATTTTCAAAATCAATGAACAAATTGAAGGAAATTGGGCGTTTCATGGAACGGTTCCATGAATTTAATGAGTTATGGCTTCAAAATCAAGTGGAATGGTTGGAAGATCCAATTGGAATGCTCTTGCGATCTTAAGTTCCTCTTGATGATTATGCAGCTAGTCAACCATCGGATACAGATTTTGTATTCGATCCAAAATTTGTGCATATATCTCCAATCGAAACTCAATCCATTCTAAACCTAGGTTTCGGAATTGATTTGCCTGAATCCGAAGCGGAGTATTTTGATGAAGTATTCAAAATGAATTAACACGGTGAAGGTAAATTTCTTCAAGATCAAGAACTGTCTGTTTATATTGGCGAAGTAGCACACCAACTCTGTGTTAAAATGGAGAGTTATGCATTCACACAAGGAAGTGAATCCAAATATTGAAATACATACGGTTGGTTCACATATGAAGAAGAAAACGACGTCAAATGTATCTATCGAACAAGGATTGGGATTTGGAAATTCTGAAGCTGAGTTCATTCTTTTTCTCCGTTTTGGAGCGTGGGCTAAAGTTGGATTTCGCACAAATAGGAAAGATGTTTATGTTTATGTTTATGTGGACAATTTTATCCGTGACTATGGGGTCAAAAACTTAACTACCGAGCCTAATGTTTTCTATGGGATTTTTTATGGACATGGAGGAAAGCATGCGGTAATTTTGCTTGCTATCATTTTCCAAGGTTCATTGTTGACGATGAAGACTTCATATTGAATATTGAGAGGGTTGTTGCTTCTGGAACCACAATATTGCTTGCTTTCGCAGAAGTTTGTACCTTGGAGTACCACATGTTAGCTTACTTTAACACGAAATTAGACCCTAGAATACGAAAGGCATATACCTATAATAAGGAGTTTTATGTTGTGAGTCAAGCATATAGAAAATGGAGGCAATATATTTTAGAGCAAGAATTCATCATCAAAATTGATCATAGCAACCCGATGGAGCTCATGCGCCAGGAAATTTAAACCTCTGAGCAACGACATGACATATACAAGGTATTGTCACACCACTACACAATTTACTACAAGCCCGACATTGACAATAAAACCGTTGATGATATTTTCAGGGTATTTGATTATGACAATCAATATATATAAATGAACGTGACTACTTATCAATTGGTTATACTAGTTGAGGATGGTAAAAGTTGAGGATAGTTTTAACCATGTGATGCATCAATTGATTCAGGCCTATGAAGCTCACCAGTTTCCATGAAAGAATAAAAAAATGATTAATTGAGTATTTTTGCATAAATTCCTCTCATCGTGTTCTTGTTGCAAGACTTTCAAAATTCTACATGGGATGGAATGAAGGAGCATAAAAAACTTTTAAAAAATTATACAAAGCATTTCTATTGGCCTTATATGAGATAAGAGATAAGAAATAAGTGCAACAATATGTGATTTGCCAAGTTACTAAGTATCAAAGTTGCTAACCAGTAGGCTTATAACAACCCTTTGCCCACCACAACAAATGCGATCTGATGTCACAATGGATTTTATCATTAGCTTACGTACTTCTAAAGGATTTACTGTTACCATCATTGGGGTGGATAGACTCACCAGATTTTGTTATTTGCAGACACTACATGCAGACTTTCGTGTTCTATGTTAAGTGTCAAATCTATTCCAAAGTGACACTACTACTCCTACTACCCCTTTACCCGAACTATCAGTTGATAACCATACGTTGGTAACCTCGTATCGTATTGTATATAAAGGTTTCATGAAGTTAAGACAAGCAAACTCTTCAAATCCTAGTGAATGATACAACTCAAATGACTTGGAAAAATTGTTGGAGGATGCGTAGGAGTTAAAGGATTTGTATCTCGAATTCGACCTTGAGAATAAGATCATTGCTATAGTGGAGGTAATGATGTGATGAAGGAATTCGAGAAGAATAAAGGAGCGGAAAAATTAGTTAAAATAATTTCGGAAAGGGTTGATGGAGCAGGTTTAGAACACGAGTCCGGGTCGAAGGGCTCGAGTTAGGGAAGATCCCAAGTGGCTGATGATTACATGCCGCCTAACAAAACCAACTAATTGGTATGATCGAGTTGGAGAATTGGATTAGAGAGTTTGTTTAGATTCTATTATCCTAACCAGCTTTGAACAAATTCCTGATTGGGTATTATTTTGTTGTTTTTCAATAAAGTATATCATTGTTAGTACTATTATTTAAGCTTTCTTTTATTTCTTGTAATTGTAATGTCTGCAACAATACGATCGGTCACAGTCGATGTCGTAAAGGTCCTGATTGGCGCACATTACTAACCGCTTATCGGGTACACGTCATTTATTCGAGCCTTTCCTCGGCTGCTAAAACTACCTCGGTCCGACCTTAATAAAATCGGTAGGAACTCACCCTATGGGGGTGAACATGTTCGAGTCGCCACCCCATTT
>JAYMTC010000827.1:0-10571 GCA_036897605.1 Melianthus villosus
GATGTTCCAGACAAAACATTGTAATTCACACGTCTCGGGTCACTACGAATCTCTGAAACTGGGGCTACTGGTGAGTATGCAGCCAATATATTTAACCCGGGAGCGCTCAAATCCGGCTACATAAATGACACATATATGAGCACAACTTAAGAAAATGCCGAACTTTATAAAGTATGTAGTTAAGTGGGTTAACATACCTTTATAATATCAGAAACAATATAATTTGGTCCGCGTGAAGAGAAGGAAGCAGTGACAGGAGCAGCAGAATCTTTGATAATTTCACTTTTTAGTATCTCAGCTTTCGGGTTTCTGTTATAAAACAAAAATCGGGTAGAATCATATGAAGGATGATAATAGCAAGAAAAAATGAAGGTTGGAGATCGAATACCTGGTGGAATTCAGATAAGAAATGACTGAATCATAGTTATCCTGATTAAAAGCAGATGCCGGGAATGGGAAATTTCTAGCATAATCAGGAAACATGTCATTATTCTGGATTAAACCATGCATACCAGCATCATACATCAATGCATCAACGTGGTCACACACCACAATCTTTCCTGTCACTAAACTTCTGTCGACACACCCTATTGTACAGGACCTGAGGTGCAGCATTTTCATAAGCGTTTTGGTATGAAGAAGTTTAAAGTGCCAAGTAATTGGGAAGAAAATATTTTACCTTGCATCCGATTCCGAGCATTTTCTTGAGATATCCTTACCATATGCAAGAGGAAACATTGTGCCATTTGATGAGAATGTATTGATTGATATTCCCTACAGAGGCCATTTGAAATGGTTTAACTCAAAATAATTTTAAGCACTCACAGATGTAACGAGTTGAAAATACATACTTCTAATGTCTTTCCATTCCCAAGAACAACCTTGTTGACGAATTTGCGGTCTGTGCTGCTTGCTGCAATAGAAAGCAGCCATGGTGCTAACTTATTATGGAGCCTCGAGTACCAGTATTGCCTGCAGACTGCACAGTAAGTATTCCATTCACCATTGCGTGGAAAGCACCGATAGCAACGGAATCATGTTCAAATGGCTTTGGTAAGTATGGTCCTAGTGATACTGAAATGATGTCCACTCCGTCAGCAATAGCATCATCAAAGGCAGCCATGATCGCTGTCTCTTCACACCCATCATTTCCAAAACAGACCCTGTACGCAGCGATTCTTGAAGAGGGAACACCTCCTCTTGCAACACCTTTTGCAAGTCCATAAAAACTCACATCAATTACTCTGTTCCCTGCTATTGTTGACGCAGTATGGCTTCCATGTCCCTCCTCATCCCTTGCAGACAGTTTGTTGCTTGAGTAATACCGAGCTCCAACGAGCTTGCTAAACACAGAAGACCATTATAAGAATTTGCAAAAGGTGATTAATAGATGCATTTAGAATCAGTAAAAGTTATGTTACTCCGATTCTTAACTTACAAAACAAGAAATTGAAAACAGAAGATTACTTATTGCATGTGAAATGTTGTCCTCCTTCGCAGACGCCCTTCCACTTTTTGGGAACAGGGCCAAAACCTTTGTCATCAAAGCTCTCTGACTCGGGCCACACACCAGTGTCAATTACTCCAACTACAATATCACTCTCAGCAGTGATATTTCGCTTAACTTTCTTATTCAAACCAATGAAGTCCCAAGATCCCGTTGTGTGAAGTTGAACAGTTCTACTCGGAAACACAGACACAACATCCTTCATACCTATACAGAAAAAAAGAAAAACATTGCACATACATCATTATTGATCAGCATAAGTACAAATTTACTGTCAGTGATATGCAAATAAAAGTATCAGGCAGCACTTACTGGCAAGCTTTTGTTTCTCGTGGATTGTGAGATTTGCAGCAAATCCATTGAAACTTCTCTTATAACTTGTAACAAGATAATTTTCAACCGAACATCTATGTTGGGAGAAAGGAATTGGCATTAATATAGAACAAGAGATGAACAACCAAAAAATCATTAATTACAATTAAATTTAAGATGAGACGTTTTACCTGCCCTCAATCACAGCCTCCAACATGCTAAGGTGGTGAGATGAAGCTGACTGTGTATCCTTAAGAAGGGAACCCATGTACACAATGTACACCTGCATAGCCAATATTATCATTATCAATACAACAGTACACATCATTTACCGACCAAATCATTTTTTATACTCGCCTTTCTTTCCTCGTTGACTGGACCAGCACCCAACACCAAACTTGCAGTTAGTATGAGGAAGGAAGATAAGTAACATAGTGCAAGAAATCCAAACTTAGCCATGTTCAGTTCTCAAAGTTCTAAAACTGCAACGAGGTATAGTTTACAACAGGTATATACACATATATATACTATTCACACATCCAGATTAATTACCATTTACCATGTAAATAAAAGTGCATTAATTAACCCCTTATTTTCACTTAATCGATAAAGTCCAAAACTTCATGTTTTGATTGTTTGTATTTACACATGCATTCAGTTTTTTCATTTTGTAAAAAGAAGGATTTGACTTTTAATTTAGAAGTTAAACAAATAAATAAATAAAACAATATATCCATTAATGAAGCCTATAAAGGATATTTATGTTCTAGAAAGAGCTTAAAAAACATTAGCATCAGTGGTAATGGATATTTTCATCCATGACAGCAACTGCATTTACATGGTAAATAAGACTTGGAACACTTTACAGTGATCCATTTCTAAATGTATACACTAAGTAAGCTTTATATACAAGAATGCTAAATGCAATATGTTCACCAACCACATGATACTCTTTAGCAAATTTAGAAAAAACTGACAAATCAAATCAAATCAATATCGTCTCAAACTCAACTTCAGAAGCTGAATAGATATAAAAATGTTCTGCATAATGTCGAGACCAACAAAATTTTGACTCTGTTAAAGTGATTTTGAGTTCTTATTAAAACTGGACTCTGTATAAATTATGCACAAGACCAGTTTAATCGTTGGCTCTTAAGCTTACTGACAAATCTTAAACTAAATGAAGTAAGGGTAATTGTTTCGAAGGTAAGAAATAGCATTAAAATTTGGAAAATTTTAGGTTTTAGAAAGAGTAAGCCAATTGGAATATAACTTCAACAAATATAGACAGGAAAGCAAACTTTAAGCTTTGTAACAGCAACACCTGTGGTTTCTAAATACCGTAAGTATTAATTACAGTGAGATATTTTTTAAATTGTTGGAAGTTTTTTATGTTACAGATGTAATTGGATTGGTTTATTGTCTATTTGTTTTGTTAGGGCAGGAGGAAAGTGAGGTGCTTATCACCGAGCTACTCCTACTCATGAAGGTTAGTATCTGTTAACAGCAGTATAATATTGTATAAGTTAATTGATCCAACCAATGCCCATGGCTGCAAGAATATCTGCAACTATCCAACATCTTGCAATGGAAAAATATTGACAGATTAGCCTCGCACGGTTGGGTAGGACGCACCAATGACATTTACAGAAATAAAACATAAATAAACTCTAATTACCAGAAACAGTGATATATAAAATAACACGAGACATCCATAGTTAGCCATGCTCAGTCCTCAAAATACTGAATAGCAGTGAGGAAAAGTTTAGAGCAGGTATCACATTTATGTACCATTCAAATGTCCAAATTATCTTCCATGTAAATGGAAGTGAATTAGGTAATGCACTTAATTTATTTCCTACAAAATTCAAAACTACATGAATCTGGCTCTTAATTTTTCAATCCTTCGCGTTTACTAGATGCATTAATGAATGCTATAAAAATGAACAATGATTTCCATGAAAAAGCTGGAAAATTATTTAAGGCATTAACATTTTTAATTCAAAATTAATTTTATAATGAAAATTTTCGTTAAAAAATTGCTATGAAAATGTCATTTATTATGTATTGTTATGATTCAGATGGCTTCAGCAGACCAGTATGCAATTAAATACTCTGTCAAGAAGCTTTCAGTAGCAGTGAACATGGATTTACAGTCTATAAAACAGCACAGATTCTTCGTCTACGGTGAATTAGACAAATCAAATTCTCAAAATTTTGGACTTCTACCTCTATTTAGAGCAAAAATAATAAGTTCATGTATATATAGCTTCATATTGGTCATAATTCTTTGTTAGTCTATATAATTATATATTCTTATGAATCCGCAAATCTCGAATCCCGAATCCGAGTTTTCACAGTTTAAAGTTCTTCATTTCTTATCATCCATCAGTATCCTGATGGCATTATAGTTAATTGAGATTATTATACAATCCATTCCATATGTAATGTTGGGAGTACTAAATTAAAATTCGTAGTTTGTTAAATTGATGTTTTAGTATTATTGTCAAGACAATGGAAAAGAGTGAAAACTGAAAATGAAGCAATCATCTTATTAGCAGACCAAATTTTGGATTCATTACATACACCACACAGTTGCAACAGAACAGAGACTAAAAACACAGCATAGACTCACCACATAGACAACTGAATACTAATTTTGGGGACAGAGAAACCATACACGGAGCAGCCATGGCTACTTTATTTTCAGACTCACTATATATATATATATATATATACATAGTATTACGACATACAATAGTATTTATTCTTCGTTGCAAGTCTTCTTCTCCGCTGCCATGGTGATCAGATCTCATTTACAGGGATTGCAGGTGCAGTTTGGCCCACATTTGCAACCATCATTCTCTCCGGACCCTCAAAACGACTGGAAATTAACAGAAAATTAAATCGTTAAAATATCAAACATAAACATCCATTGATGATTTTAGCAAGACATATCAAACATAAATGTCCATTAATGATGTTGGTTAGACGAAGAGAACACTTACATCTTTTTAGGTCCTATGCCAGTGCCAGTGAGTACATCTTGCACCTACGTCAAGATTATGTATATATTCAACCAGTTGACATATTAGAGCAACGATTCCTAAATTTAAAACCAGTAACCAACTTTATGGAGTTTAATCTTGACCCTTGTCCTGTAATCAGTATTCCAGCAATTTAATTAAACTAAAATAAATAAACCATGTCTAACATTTCATGAATTTAACCACAAATCAAAGGCACATTCTAGAAGTTAACAAAATTAGAGACAATACAAAATGTTACTCTGAGTGAAGAGATCTACAATTTATAACCAGGAGGATGAGGAGCGAGGTATGTGAGTCCACATGGTGCCATGGGCGTGATGAATAGCACAATAGGATCGGTCCAAAGGAGTACCAGAATGCCGATTTGGTCTCCACCACCAATTTCTGAGAGAGAACTGCTTCTTCCATAAAGCTTCTGTACTTTTCCTCTTTTGTTATATACTTTTCACAGTTTTTTTTTCTTCTAAACAGCCGAGGCCTGCGTAAGGCAGCCAGAGACTAGTTCCTAAAATTGTATACAGAAAGTTGGCATTATGAAATGAGATGGATGCTATTATTTTTTCATCAGCATATATCAAAGTACATATCTTTTAAAATATTATATATGATATACTATTTTTTTCAAAACAGCACAACTAGAGAAATTCATGGAAGTCAGCATTTTCCTTTCAAATAATACATATATAACAAGCAATTTAATCTGTATAAGCCAGAAAGATCTTTCACATTGGAAACTCGCCAAGCCGAAAAAAGAGAAGCTCAAGCCAAGTCGAGCCCGTATAACTTGACTTGCCTCATTTGCAGCAAAAGTACATATACTACAGAGGATCAAATTCTAAGGAAAGTAAATAAGGTAAATAAGAAACAATATGCAAGTGAAGACCAAATTCTAATATACAAGGTCACATACATATCACCATCATGTACTCTGCTGATATGTCCATCCAAGGAAATTTTTTTATTTTGAAAGTATATAGAACACTAAGTTGCAATAAAAAGGAAATGATTTCATCTTGTTAAATTAAATTTCCATGATGAGGAACAGCACAATAAGGTGTGTATTTCCTGTCAAATACATAATCATCACCACTTGACGAAACTTTAGCAGATCTTCATCTCGACATATTTGCAGAAGAGGAATTCCATTGTCATAATTTGACAAATTGGAATCTTGAGTCAACAATAACCAAAGTTGGAGCTTCAGCAGTTCGTTTCATCGAGGTCGAGTGAGATCCATATTATAACACGTTGGATTGCATGGATAAGGGCAGTCTATTTTCTTCACTGTTTTCCGCTTGAAGTACCAGTCACCCACTGACTCTGCGATTGTCTGTTCCAACAACAACAAAAAATGAAGTTAGTTGACGCATAAAACTTCATGGGTTAAAAGAATATTTTCTAGTACAACATTCGTGTAAGAGTTGACATCAGCCTTCAACAGATGTAATTAAAAATTCAGAGATGAATTTAATAGGTCTGAAGGTTATATAAAACTTTATGGAATGAATATCACTGACAGAATAAGATAAATCGAGCTTCCTCATCAAGTTGATGCTATCAATTCATCAATATGTGCATGTAGACTAGATATCTAACAAAAAAGAAAACAAACCTGATTGTTCAACCTTGGAGACTTTACTGAGTGCCAAGTGTCAGTCATCCATATCTGGCAATGAATAAAGCATGAATTTATGAACATTCCACCTTCTTCATTTTGCTGGAATTCACTAAGTGCCTTCAGCATTGAATTACGAAAAACTGTAAAATATATGACAAATTGATAAGGGCCATACAATATAGAACAGTGTCAAATGTCATTAAAAAAGATCCAGACTTGAAATTTCACTATATTAATACTAAAATAAGATCACTAAGATTGCTTGTTTTCACCACCAGTAAGTGACTCAGTGCACTTTCCACATTAAGAGGAAATGTGATCCATGATGAGTTGGGGATTTTTCCAGTTGTAACTTTTATGCTACAGTAGTTTCCCCATCTTTTAGTAACTTAAATGTGTGAAAATATTTTTGTCAAATATCTGTAAGGCTTTTAAGTATCTGGTATAGGTATGAGATAAGGATGGTAGCTACAGAGAGTATGAAAACCTAATATAGCAACCTTATCTATAATCAAAGTAAATGGGTTATATGCATCGGTCAATTTTTCTCGATGAGAACATCAAGATAGTACCCCTTGAAGGAAGTTAATTCAACAATGTAATCTAGTGGATGAATGAATGCCAATAATATATGATTTATATCCTATACCGGGTACAACATGCATGTTAATTACCTTGGAGAATTTCAATCTGGCTAGGATTACAATTATATATGTTATATTTGCAGTTCTTCCAGTCACCACGAGGATCTGAAGCATCTGGTATCAATACGTTTTCAATCTAAACATCGTCCAATTAGTATAGAAGGGAGATGAGGCATGCTGAAATCCAAGTAAATTACAATGGAAGAAAGGGGGATGTGAGAAAAGTACCTGCCAAAAATCATAAGCAGGATTCACAAGGAAGACTGGGGTCTTTATGTGTTTTACAATCTCTCGAGGGAAAAAGCACTGCAATTGGATGCATATTAACAACATCATCAAAATGGAAAATGTCTCAGATATAATCATAGATACGCGTCGCAAAAATACAACACGTACCTTTGATGGTTCTGTTCCCGCAGTGCACTCCTTGGACAAACTTTTTGCAACACTCTGAAGGCATGCTAGTAAGAAAATCCATGTTATTCATAATTTACTAGAGACAGTCTAATGGTATTTTTGAAAAGAAAACCAGCAGTGACGTTCAATTGACAGGAAAGAGCGATAAGGAAAGAAAGGGTTGAATTGAAACTAGCGATATCATAATCAGGTGGCACATGCCTAAGTAACTGGATTGGATAAGCTGAAGATTAAAGCATGTGCCACACCGTTTTGGAAAGAACATAAACAATTTGAGCAGATGTCATGGAGTTCAAATTTTGATAACTATACTGCCAAATTTTGTTTGTCCGGTTGATGTTAGACAAAGGGAAAATCATACCACTAGAAAAGAAAATCTTGAATTAAACAAGTTGAGTACCACAAGAAAGCATACTATTACAAGCCTGTACGAGTTAGTTTCAAATCACAACCTGAAGTGTGACAACGTCATTATAGAAAGATCTCATGGTGCGGTTTCCAAGAATATCTTCCCTGGAATAGTGAAATAAAATGTTAATTTTCATTTTCCGATGCTATATTCAAGTATAGAAAGAAAGCAATCAATAAACAATCTGCAAATTAAACAAGTTCTAAAGTTAGCAGCATATAAAGGTTTGACAGGACACAGAAGTATGTCAAAGTTTCCTTCTGATATACAAACATGAAATATGTTGTTTCACAACTTTGCATTCATTTAAAAATACATTTAACAAAATAATAATATTATATACTATGAGAATAAACCTTTTTCACAGCACTATATAGCTCTAGAAGGCACATTCATGTGCCAAAGAACGTACTCATCAAGGAAAAAACCTGCATCAGCGACACACTTCACATTTGAATCCTTTGGCAAAATTCCTCGAAAGTCGTCACAATGTATAAGAGTAGCCAGCCCTCCTGCAGAGCATCCCGAAAGAATAGCCTGCAAAGTTATCTAGAAATGTCAGTAGTAGTAAAAGGGGAAAAAAACCTCTCTACTTGACAATTTTCCACATACATAGTACAGCAGTTTAAGTTTAAAGTAGATGCAGTGAGAGTGAAATTGGTCATATCAAAGGTAAAGAGTTTCCCAAATTTTCCCACATAAATGTTCGTTATTATACTACTCTTGTTAGGATGTTAAATGTCTAAGTGTCAACCAACCTACCTGATTTGCATTAGACAAGCCTAGTGACAAAACTTCTTCCATAATTGCCTCCCAAATAAGCTGGCCTCTGAAAAAGAGTGTTGTTCCATTCTATGACAACAGTATCAAATAAAATAATTAAGGTAAACGAAGCTTTATTTTTGAACTATATTAATGAGGAGCAATATGTTTTTTTTCATGATACTTGAACTCCTGAACTAGGAGTCTAGTTACTAAGCTTACCTTCAACTCATTTTCAGGGTGACCAGCAAAAGATGCACCATCACAATACCGGATTTTGACTTTGTTCCAGTTAAAGAAATCTACATAATGATAACAAACTAGTTACGACAATAAAATTACTTTATTATGTTGGATGAAATAGGGGAATACAATGACAATTACTATCGAAGAGAGAATATTAAAAATAAATAAAAAAGTGACTAAGAGTTACCAGGATTTTGTGATGGATCACTACTTAGTATTCCAGAGAAGTGAACTTGAGGTTCCATGAACTTGGAAGAACCTAAAGCCGTTTTTGTCCGGAAATAACATGATGAAACTGAATTGCACCAACCTCCACCCTACATTGCCACAACAAGACAACAACTTGTCGTAACACTGAAGTGGCCTACTAATAAAACAAACAAGTTGAAGTAATTGAAACCACCAATTTGCTCTCAATTGACAAAGCTACAATCACTTAACTATACATCAAGTGGCTGCAAATTGAGGGGAACCTTACGGTTCAAGTAATACCTCAATGTGGAGAAGCCAACTGCTAGATCCAGATCCCAATCCCTTCTTAAAATGGTAGCCAGGGGAACTACCATCCAAACAAACTGCAAACAGAAAATACCCGAGAATAACAACATTAAAAGTAGCTATGGCTATAGGATCAAAATTTGAGTAGAGAGATAGACAATTACCGGCGCCTTTATCCTTGGCGTTTCGCAATAAGGTTAAGTCAACCATATCAGCCACGGCGTTGGGGGTACCGATGGATGGATTGCCGTATGAGTATGCATCCAACCATGAGTTAATGTGCACCAAAAGAACGACGACGATGAGGAATACCGCGACTGCGATTGACAAATCCTTCTTCGTCCATTTTCTCCTCCAAATCGAGAGGTTCCTCATTGATGAGAATCAGTGAAAATGAGCATCTTCACTCTCTAGACATTGGTTTCACCGATATGGAAGACTTTCCTTACGTCATCGCTCGTCATCGGTTTCAAGTTTTTGGGCTTTAGCATTTCACCCTCTGGGGCCAGGCTTCAATTATGGGGCCTTGGCCCATTTGATTTGAATTACTTAACGGACGAACTTAAGAAGCGTAAATACTTTGTTGAATGAATCTGTTTTGAACACTTTTAAAAATAAAAAGTTCACATTCCATAACAAATTTTATTAAATGTACGTAATTACGTTTAGCAATGGCCATGGAATAAAATAAGATTTGTCTTTTTTATTCTTATCCTATAAATATTTATTCATTCATATTTTTATTGTAGGTAATCGCAATCTCATTTTTATTCATATCCCGTTTATTTCCATTCTCACATAATAGAATTAATAGAATTAATTTTAATTATTTTAATAAAAAAAATAGACTATCACCGTATATTCAAATAAAAAATCACACAAAAATAAATATAAAAAATTAAAATACTATCAGTAATATGAAATTAACCAAAAAATTTATCATAAGATTACATAATAAAAAATTACACAACTTCATCATAAATTTTTTTTAAGGAAAGTTTAAGTTTTATTCAAAGGAAATAAACTTTGAACACAAGCTTAATTCACACTTCAGCATTCTACCTATTTATATTTCTTGTAATTTTACAGACACAATACGTCTCCACAC
>JAYMTC010000828.1:0-10568 GCA_036897605.1 Melianthus villosus
TATTCTTAAAGAATGATAGATGAAGATGATAAGAAGAAAACTATTTATTTAGTTGTTAACCAGTGAATTTGAAAATTTTAGGTGGTTTCATGGTTTGAATGGGGTGAATGAGTTGAACTGGTTTGGTTTGTAGTTTAAATTTTAATCCATAATTTTTCAGTTATGGATTAAAAGATCAATCCGATTAATAAATAAAACCAATCCAAACCGGCCAATATAAACGGATTGGTTCGAATTCGCAAATTTACCCACATTGCGAACACCCCTAACACATACATGCTGATAAAGAAATTAGAACAGTTTGTTGTCTGTTGGAATATATCTTGGCCTAGCATATGGAAACTGTGTTGCCACATACAACATCAACATTGTATACAGGATCCCGAATTATTCTTTAAGGACATGTTTGATGGGCCGAATAGGATAGGATATGATATGGACATAAGTTTTCTTTATGGAACATTAGGATATAAGTATATTTTAATTGATTTTCGGCATATCACACATCCTCTTATAATATATATTCTTATACTACACACTTCTATGGGCTATTATATTCTACAAATGTAGGATCCAACAACTAAGTCTAATAACTAACCTTGTTTATTATCCATTTACTCATGAAATTTCATGTTTCTCTACATGGTATTCTTCATACTATTTACCCCATCCATTATGGGCGATACCTAAATGCATTCCTAATGTATGATCATTCAATTACTACCAGAATACTAGTTACCAGACAAGTGACCATTGCAAATCAAGATAAACAATAAGGAATTGGAGTTAGTTGCAATACCTGATTATCCACAGCCCTGCAATAAATAGCAAGGCACACATCAGTCCCGACTATAAGAATCCTTTAAAGCTCTGAAATACAACTCTTTTATTGAATCATAGCAGCTACACATATTTCATACTTGACACACCAGTTTTCAGCAAAAGTGATTTTGTTTTCATTATAGAGGGGGAGATAGTTTCCGTCAATAATTAACCACAAGCATTTCATTTTTAATCATGGTAAGAACACCGAACCTTGCATTCCATTCTAGGTCAAAATCTCTTATATAAGTGAGTTTGAGTTGATTTGGCATTTTTTTGGTGATTCGAACTTTCAAGCTCAAAAGAATATGACATTTCATAACCTAGGAAGCACGGACTCACATTCAGCATTTGAGGATTCGGATTCAAGGATTTGTTGAATCGGCAAGTATTAAAAAATTAAAGATTCTTATTCGTCGAGGACTCGTCAAGAATTCGTCACTATATATAAAAATGATATAATATATATAGATTACATAAAAAAAAATTAAAAATAATTGTAAGCATATAAATTTATTATAATAAACTAATATATAATTCAAATAATTATATTTTTGCTAATTTTTATCATATCATATTAGAAGTAGTTGTTTCCGAACTTATAGTTCAAATATATTAAGGCAGAAAAATTCTAGAAAAATCCTAAAAGAAATCAAGAGTCGATTAGCAATGAAGAATTTGTGCATCATAGTTCATAACTGCTCTACAGTCGATGGAATCATATCCCTCCTTTCTCCATAATCATTTTAAAAACCTTGATGAATTGAATAGCATTGTCATTTATAATTGAAGATTATCAAGTTAATATCATTATTTTTATATAATATATTGCCTGCACAAAACGCGAAACCTATCAAGTTACATATATTTATTTTTATGAATGGGTAAATGAATTAATACCTTGCTCTCTGCAGTAACTCCCAATGCAGTGGCCCTGTAGTCATGTTAAATGCCCCAGGATAGCATAGCAAGTGTGCACCTGATGTCAAAAATCACTTGCATCAGATTCCAGTTATTTACAAACAGGCACTCACAAACAAAACCGACATACGTAAAATTATATCATTTTCAGTAACCACTGAAACCAGTAGCAGGACTCATAATTTCAAAAGCCTTCTATTACAATTATTTAATTGTGATGTCACACACATCAGAGACAACAAGAAGGATCATTAAAATTTAAATAAACTGGTAAAAAATATGATGTAACTCATATATGGAAGTATTCAGATGTTAAATGGTTACCAAGCCATCAATTGGATAGCTATTGCTTAATATGGATAGTGAAATATCAAATGCAATATGATATGATGCATTATTATAGTGGCTATGATAGACTCTAACCTAAGTGACCAAATTGTTTCAACTAGGAGTGGACATCCAACAGCTAAGCCTACATAATAATACAAATATCACATACCCTTGTAAGACACGTTTCACCCAAAAGTACTGATAGATCAGGGAGAAACATTGAACTGGGGAACATTTGGATGTTTAGTTTTAAGACTTGAAACAATTCAGCCTTTTACCTTTTCAACTCGGAGCATCATACAGTTTGCTTTCATAACTAAACCAAAGCTAGCCTTACAGTGATCTTGCGATAGATTTTTTACAATGATCATCAAAATAGTTCATACTTCCCCTATAGGCTATACCGGATACCCAGAGCACATTTGCAACTAAAAAATTCATACTCGAGGACATATGCATAACCAAGCAATTTAGTAATGATAAGGTCAAATTTCTATCCACAATTTCTATAGTCAACTTTGGTTAATATTACACCTGGCAGTTCAGATAGAGAACAGCTTTCAAAAATTGTATATATAAACTGGACATATTTTTTGTACCTGTTAATGAAGGAATCTCTGAAGTAAATAAACAGTAACAGTAGTAGATGCCTAATGATAATATTCTATATCCTATAATTCTATACTAATAATACCTACTTAAATTCTGCAGTCCAAAATAAGCTTCCAACAGTTTACACCTTGCAATATAACAAGGGAAAAAACCAAGGGAATACAAACGTTCTTAACAACCAGCCTTTAGCATCATATGTTTCCTCATAGTGTATACCTTTTCACCAATATTTTAAATAATATTATTTCTAAGGTAAAAATGCTACTCTATTATTTCCTGACATTTTTATCAATAAACAATAATAAGATCGACTAATAGTATATGTGACTTCAGAGGTAAATGATGTCAAATGTTCTCAAATCCTACCTGACATAGTTCTAGCAAAGTAACTGATTTGATGAAGTATAATGTCAAAATATACTAGTTAGATGGTGTTTAAGGAGGCTATTAGTCTTCAATAGTTATCTTGAAACATTAAAAGAAACATAAGAAGCATGGGAAACAAATTGTTTGGCATTAACAATGATGAGAAAGAAAGCAAACCTCTTGCAGCATATATCATTGCAAGCTCCTGAAATCGAATGTCATAACAGATACCTATACCAATACGCCCAACTTCTGCAGAAACAGGTTGATGGTTATTTTTCAGCAATAAAGGTACTTTAGAAACAATTTTCACACTGGAGTTTGTGAAAGAATTAAAGCACCAAATATAAAATGAAATTTTAGATATTGAAACTACGTCAATGAAGGAAAATGAGGAAGAGGACAGATATACAAGTATGTTCCACCAGATGGTAAAAGGAAAATTTCCCAGTGTAATAAAAATTAATTCTTGGCAATAAGTTCATGTCAATGGTTTTATACCTTAATATGTTTTTAACAAACTTTTTAGACAATGTTACCACAAAAAAAGATTGCTACAATGTGTAATGAGAATTTTGTGTGATGCATAGGAACTTCTTATGAGAAAGTTCATTAAATTGCGTGAACTACCTAGTTTCAGAGCATTCCCTAAGGTGTTAGTTTATTGGTTACTCGAATAGACTAGGAACTTGTTCGCTACTTTAATATTCTTTTATGGTGCAATATAAATTATTAGTTAAATTAGGGTTATTAACCTAACCTAACTATAGTGTTCAATCTTCGCACTTGCTGTATTTGTCTGTAGAAGTCATGGGGGAAGATATAATATAGGCAAAGAATTTGTCTAACAATTAGCGAGGCTTATTTGTGTATGATTAAAGCTAAATCCTTGAATATTTCATATATGCATAGAAGTAAATTTTGGAAAACAAACCCACAAACCTGTATCCACGATGGTAGGAGTTTGCCCAGCTGTAAGAGTCTTCGATTCAATGAAGGTAATCTTCCCAGGAATATCAATATCGAAAAGGTGTATCTAAATAAGAAGGCGTTATCAGATGTTTCGTTTTCAGAGTCTTCAAACACAGTCTAGATTGTGCCTCATCCCAAAGCTTATGCTCGTATTCCAACAATACATGTCAGATTCTCTTTTTCTTTTATCAGCAAATTAGAATGGTAAACTAAAACGCTATTATGTGGTGTTAGATATTGTTAGGGGATGGGCAGATAGAAAACTATTTTACAAACCAATGATGTTCTAATACTCTGGTGAAAGAGAAGGAGAGAGTCAATCCTTCTACTTTGGGAACATAGATAATCATATCCAGTTAGTATTTTGCGGCAATAAAAAATCAAATCGCGTACCTTTCTATGTTTGGCTTTCAGCTCTCCATCTGTTCCAAAGACACAACAAGTATTGTACAAATGATCCCCATTTCGCTCTGGTATGGACCCACCAACTATTGTGATCTTCAGACGGTGAGAAATTTCGGCCAACATGACTGTGGAAGGTGATGCATCACCACCCGCGTCAATATCCTCAGCATATACAGGGAAGCTATCATTTGAATATGGACTATTCCATATTTCCTGGAAAACAATAAAAAAATTAATTAGCTTAACCTGACAGTTAAATTAGAATATAGCTTTATTTGGGCACTTATATGTCATGTTATTATGCAATAGATCATCTTGATGAATATTTTGTAGGATAACCCCGATCTGAATGATGGCCCACTAACTCCTGGTGTTTAAATTCCATTCCATTATATGGGAACTCGAAAGTAGAAAGCCATCACTTAAAAACTATGACATTGTTTATGTAAGTTGAGGTGACTCTTCAAAACCAGACCACCAAAATAGTAAAGGCTATAAAGTTATTAGCATGCCCAGATGCCTTCACTAGATTTCTCAACAACCAAGTTAAAAACTTCAGAGCTATTAGCATGCCCACATGCCTTAACTGGAGTCCTCAATAACCAAGTGAAAAGAATTGAAAATTCCCTTTCTCTACTGAAACAAATACCAAGAGATTTATTGTTTTGAACAAAATCGTATGCAGGTTTCTAGATTTATAAACAAGCGAAATGTAAGAGAACATTTTTCATCATAAACTTTTTCTGTAATATTAATATGTCAATATGTATATTAACTACATTGAAGGACATTAGAGTCAATTATACAAGCTAGATTGTAGTTTCTGCATTCATTTATAAAAATAACACGCCACAGTGGATGTTTCCTTTTCATAAAATTGCATTTCGAATATATGAGCTTCTTTGAACACAAAACAAAGTTTGCCAACTCTCCAGCAAAATTGAACTACATTTTCATGCAATTCAGTTTCTCCAGTTCCCATTTCATGACTAATTTTCAACAAATGATTTAAGGATACAAAACTCACAGGCAAGAGAACAAGCTTGGCGCCTTTCCCAGCGGCATCCTCAATAGCTTTGCGAGCATGCTGAATGTTCCTCTCCTTATCCGCCGTCACCGATAACTGGCACAACCCGATCTTAAACTAAACCACAAACAAATCACATCATAAACTTAAAATCCAAGCCACCAATCATTAATTGAAAGAAGAAATATTAATAAATACATTGAACGAGTCTGGTTGTGTGAGAAATCCGCAATTACCTTAGTGAGAGGGGGAGTGGGAAAGGGAAGAGCAGGAGGAACCCTAGCTTCTTCAGGTTTGTACAAAGAAGCCATAATCGGAGAAGAGAAACAAGGGCGGAATCGGGACCTTCCGCCAAGACTGGAGCAAAAGTTTGAAGTGAAACAAAGGTGTGCAAGATTATGAGTAGCAGAGATATGTTTAGGAAGCACAGTTGAGCGACAGAAAGGAGAAGGTTGGTGCAGGTTGAGAGCTTTTGAGTTGAATAGTGTTGATAGAGCTCTGGCCATCTGTTTCTGCAATCGATCGAATACGACGATAGCTCTGATTGGTGGAACGGCGTCGTCTTTGCAGTTTCGAACAGGGTTAGGTTAAATGGGCCGAACTATTGGGCTTGGGCTTCTTACTGAGTCACACCGATTCAAACTCCGCACTTTAAAAACCCAACCGATCCACACCTAACGGTAAAAAACTGCATATCCCGCCTTCTTCAAAGCCAATCTCCATACACAGACACCGCTTCAATTATCCTGCAACCCTCATCGTTTCCCGTCTCGAGCACCATCCCGGTGCTTGAGGCCTTTCATATTCTCTCTCAGTGGTTCCGGTTCCTCTATCAGAACAAGACTTTCATGGCGGATCCCGGCGCCACTGTCCCCTATAATCAACCTTTTGCCAATGAGTTAGAAAATTTTCTCAATGACCCTAATCCTAGTTTCCAAGACTTAGACATGTTACAGGATATCGATTATAATAATCTAATGTTCGGTGATTTTTTGTGGGAAGTGAATAATGACTTCAATTCCATTAACCCTCAAGAGAATAATTTATCTGATCTTGATGTAGAAAATGTATTACCAGAAGGGAGTCATCAAATTGATAACATTACTTGCAGTTCTTGCCCGGTTCTAAGAGAAATTATTCATACTAATGGTGATAAACTGTTTTTTTATGTAATTTTTATTGGTTTGGGGATTTTTTGATTCTGAGTTTTGGTTATATGACAGGAAATGAGGTAAGTAAACTTGAGATTCATGGTCAAGTGGGAATTATTTATCATGCTACTCTTGAGATCCGGCAAATTTTTGGAGCGACATCTTTTCATCCTCATTATCAAATAATCGAGTAAGTTTCATTTTTACAAATAAAGTTTTGTGTGTTCATTAGTTCCATTTGCAATGTTTTATCAAGATTTGGTTTAATTTTATATTATGTAATTTTTTTATATGTTGAGGAAGAGTCTCTACAGAAAAAACTTTGTCCTGACTTGTCCCATCTATTGGGATATATAGTTGAAACTCTTATATTATCTCAACAAATAGCACGGGATAATGCTAGTTAGTATATTACATTCAATTTGTGATGTAGTAGTTTAGTTAGTAGTATTTGTTCATTAGACGAACATGGATTTACGTTGAACTGATTTAAGGTTTTCGAATGAAACCATTGAGAATGTGAAGAAATTTTTAATGGAATTCTGCAATGAGAGAAAACAAGCAGGCTACCAGATGGTGTACAGTCCTCTCACATCTTTCTACCAAGCCCTATGCATTGGACTCGATGCAGGTCAGCTTATTTCTAATTCATAATCTTTTTAGAGACATTGATCCTTCCATTTTCAGCTATATATCTTTATCTAGAGTTCAGAAAATGTTCAAATTCCAGTGAGACAAGAAGAAGACGAAGAAAATGAGGCAGAGAAACACAAGTACTCCCTTTCAGAACAGGTACTTGCCCTTCATAATTTACTATTTAATTATCACATTTATAGTAATAACTTAATTTTATATTATTGTATAAGAGATCTAGAACGAAGGACTTGACCATCTTGCACTTACGTGAGTATTTTGATCTGACCATCAACGAGGCTTCAACTAAACTGAATGTATGTCCCACTGTTATCAAGAAGATTTGCCGCAAATATGGATTGCCTCGATGGCCTTATAGAAAGGTTTGACTGTGTTTCACTATGTTTTTCTCTCTTTGCAATGTTCATTTTTTAGTGTATTAGAAGTGGTGTTCGTTTCATTTTTGACAGGTTAATAGTCTCAAGAAACAAATATTAGAACAAAGGAAGAGTATGGAATCAAGTGTAGGAAGTGAGAGGGCTCTTCTACGAGCAAAGATTGAAGAACTTGAAGCGGAACTAGCTAGTTATTATGATATAGGAATATGATCTTATTGTTAATCGACCATTTCTGTTGTAACTTGTAATTATTCCTATTGTTATATATGAAATCATGATGTTATTCTAATTTTGAGTATTCTAATTTTGAGTGAATGGTAAGTCTAATTTTGTTTTCAAAACTTATCTTTATTAGTTTTTGACCAACTACAACCTTTGTCGAAGGATAATTTTAAAATTTTGCTGAACAGAGATACACCGTGTAACGGGGTAGAGATACGCAGAGGTGTTTAAGAATCTTTACTTACAATTCACAGTGCAAATAATGAAATGTTTCTATAATAAAATCGAGCTCAACTATTTTATTTTTTTTTATTATTTCTTTAATAAAAAGTTACTTTCTAAATTCAACGAATAATGATGTAAGGACTTTCAAAATAACCTGACATTTAATGGTAGCATTTCTATAAATTTATTCTTATGTTTATGTTTTTTTTGGGAAAAAACAAACAAGAAGTGTTCATTTATAGCATTTTGTAGTCAGAAAGATGTCATAAATATTTCGCAAATAACATCAATTATCAAACTACTAAAAATTATAAAAAAAAATGTATAATTAAATTAAACTAACTTGTCCCAAAACATATTAACATAAAATGGAGCAAACTACACGTTACAATACGATCCGACCAAGTGGGACGCACGTAAACCTCAAATTGTCAGATTGCATGTGTTCCTCATTCACAAAATTGTGATGACTATTGGATTTGAAACTAAAATATAAAATTGTGATATATAAACCTAATTGATTTTCTAGTCTTAATTAATATGGAAATACGGATACTTACAACTTAAATATACAGCATATTTTATTTCAAGTTGTTCAGACAATTTTCTCATTAATATAAAAATGATTTTGACATTTCTACAATTTGATTCATTTCACGGATAAGAACATAAAATTACTTAGTTCCACTTAAATGGAAGTATTGTATCAATATTACTTCATTCTTAAAATTATTCATTTTTTAACAATCCACTCACATGAATGTGAAATTGGCTTGATTAATTAAACTAGATGAAACTTTGAGTATAAATAAGGAGCACTATGTCGAGATAAGTAATTGTACACTTTGAATTTTTCTTAGTAAATGTCTATCGAATTTAATGTCCAATGAATGGGCATTTCTGCCTTGAACAATAAAATATTTTCATATAAACCTAAACAACTGACAACACATAGTCTCATTATTAGTTCTTACATTTGTGTTCGTTTTGGCCACGAACACCACTTAGTTCAAGAGTGATCTAAAGAAATCAACTTACTTTAAATTCTCAGTAAAACAGTCACTTCACACTCACATATGTAATTTCTAGTAAGGCTAACATGTCATACCATACTTAAATATGTCAAGGTATAAATATTACCAAAAACAGAATTTATCCTAAAACTGTTGGCATATATGCGCTAATTCAAAATTAGTGCATCGTCGTATCTATAGTTCGATTATCCCCTTAAACCTCCTTTTTAGTATCTAAAGTTAATATCTAGAATTTTTTCATAGACTTATTGAATCATAGGTTTTATGTTATTTTCGGTCATTGACTTTTCGACCTGCATCCTTAATAATGCTTTGATCGGCGGATCTGTAATATTTTCTTTTGACTTAACATAGTTAATTGAGATGATTCTATTTTTTTTATCAATTATTTAATCGCAACGAATGTTTTATGGATTTACTGTTATACATGATATTTTGAGTCATTCAAATAGAAAATTGAATATCTTAGTGAAAGCCTCATGATATATTTTCAACTTCTTCTCCATATTTATCTAAGATAATAAATTCAGTCACTATGGTAGATTTCTCAATACAAGTTTATTTTTAAGATTTTCAAAATATTGATCATCATCTAAAAGGAAAAATATATCTACTTTATTAATTTAGAGTAGTTAGACTCTTATATCCAACTAGCATTAATGAGTTACAAAGTTCAATAGCAGTAATTTTCGCAAATGGAATGCTTACCGCCAACCCTTAATAACATTCATTTCAAACGCCATGTTCCTATTTCTCATATGCCTCCAATCAGACCAAGGTACCATCCTCTTCCCCGGTATTTAACCAAATTGGAACGAAGGGCTGCACAAAATGCTATCAAACAGGCCTCAACCCCAACTCATAATCGACCAAAACTAAATCCCACCATTCACAACAACCTTTCGCAGGCTTTGACAACTGCTCTCATCGACTTGATCTTCGTTTCGTTGCAACCGGAGTTGATAGTAGTTTGTGGAAGAAGAGAGCTAGTTTATGTGGCCCACTTCGACCAGTCAATAGCCATGTCAAATGTCAGGTTAGCTAAATTGAGGAGTGAAGATAGAATTGAGACGGGCCTACGTAATTGCTACAAATTATTAAGTAAAAGGACTATCAATACAATTTATAAAACTAATGGATTAATTTAGGGCCACGTGAATAGTCAAAGGATTAAATGTACAATGTCAATAGAAATATTTATCAAGAAGTATAATACAAAATATGTTCTATACATATTTTAAAGAATCAAAACAAAAGGGACGTTATGAGAGTTTTTAAAAGTTGAAATGGTGTTTTGATACATTAACCCACCCTCCAGGGATTGTTACCTTTGAATTTTGGCGGACGAAAAATATATACTTTTATGTAGAGCTGTAAACGGACCAGATTTTTTTGAGCCGGGTCGGACTCGAGTCGAGTTTTCATATATTTTGTCGGACTCGGGTATAAT
>JAYMTC010000829.1:0-10565 GCA_036897605.1 Melianthus villosus
TATATAAATAAATAATAAATTAAGTTGATAGTCTTTTTTAATTTAAAGATCAACAATTCAAATAATTATACGTTCAATGATTTAAATGAATAGTTATTTAAATTTAAAGACTATCATTAAATACTCTAAATTTAATAATCTTAGGTGCAATCCACCCAAAAAAAATAATTACAAATTAAATATCAAATGACAATGGTCCGGTGGTATAGACTTTTTCAGTTATAACAAAAGTCTTGAATTATAATCTTGTTGTTCTCAAAAGAGTGTAGAATGAGTTTGGGACGAGAGCTTAGCTCACTTTCTATTGTCTAAACTGTTTCAAAAAAAAAAAATGCCCGCCATTACTAATAAAATCACAACTTCAATTACAAAATGAAAGACCACCGTGATTTTTAAGATTAGAAAAAAGTTGAAATAATTGAAATATATATTATATACTAAAATATTAACAGATCTAAATGAGTTTAAAAGAGTTTTGGCGTGTTTAACTCGTTTAGACACGAAACACGTTTATGTAAAACCCTTACATGCTTAAAGCGTATCGTGTTCAGATTCGTGTCGTCAATTGTCACCCCTAATTAGTACCACTTCAACTAGAGTAGAAATTTTAAATATAAAGATCGAAATATCATATGAGGGATAAAGAGAAAGGAAAAAACACATAAAATTACGTGGTTCGGCAATTGCCTACGTCCACGGGGACCGTCCTAAAGGGCTCTGAAATATTATTCTTTCACATTACAATTACTATGGTATAAGACCCTATTTATAGGGTTTACATCAAATATTTAGAGAATATTTAAGAGATATATATGAAACCAATATATTAACTCATAAATACATAATATATTTAAGAGATATATAAGAAATCAATATTTTCCTTCATAAATACATAATAACTCCTAATATATATCACCATATTTACTTCTATCGTAATCTTGAAAAGTCAATATCTTCAAATTTACTCTTTTTTTTTAATAAAAATACCTTCTAGCAAAATAGGTGACAGATTTTTTTCTACAGTTATATACCAACTCGAAATTTTATTTCTAAAAGCTTCTCTTCACATAAGCTAGTGTAAATTTCAGATAAGCAGTTTTTGTAAGTGAAACCTTAACTATATTGTATTGTCAGGTAAAGTGCATTTACCTACCATGGGAGTCCGCATCAGAACACGAGCTTCAAGACTTAAAGCCAGATATTGTGTGAGTGTTTATTGTACTTCAGTGTAAGGCAAAAAGTGGCATTTGTTGTAATGAAAAGTAATAGATGTCAAAGTTACAATCAGCACTGCAGAATTAGTTCTCTCTTGGACACCTTTTGTTATGGAATGTTGTAGGATCCGTGTCATCTTATATCATATAGTTTATTAATACTGCTAACTAGCCCTTCCTCTTTTACAGTTTGGGTGCAGATATAATTTATGATCCACTATGTCTTCCGCATCTTATCCGGGTTCTAGTCATTCTTCTGAATCGAGGGAAATCCTCTTCTGACCAAGTAAAAGATAAATGTTCAGGCTCCTTAGGAGATGGTATCACTGGTATGGATGGTGAAGTTAATAGTGCCAATAATGAAAGAACTCCGGACACTGAATCTCAGTATCAAGCAACAAAGGAAGTCCCTATGGCATATATTGCAGCTGTTATACGGAATAAAGATACATTTGATCTTTTTGTCTCGCTAGCAGAACAAGCTAATCTTGATGTTTCGGATGTGACAAAAAAAATTGAAGTTCTTGACTTGCTCCCTTATATGCAATCATACCATAAGCCCACTGTACGTCTCTTGAAGATTTCATATTTATCTGCTTCTCAAATTGTAGGCTGAAGCTTAACCCTGCTTGGAGCTAAACTCGTGTATTTTTTTTTTCTTTATACTTTGCATCACTTTGATGTGAAGGCATTGGTTAATCTTCTTTTTCTTTTTGATTGATATAGCAAATTAGCAATAACAATTTGTTGGATGGGTGAGTGAGTGAGTGAATCTCCTTGTTTGGATAATTTATGGAATCTAATCAATTTTGAAAGACCCTAAAAAATTGAATTACTCCAAAATATTTTGTTTTGCTTATTCGGGTTATTATATTTTTAGATTTTAGTTCTTTCAAAAGAAATATTTTCTTATCTTTTACTTGTCAATATTACATTATTTTTTTTTGAGAATTGTTACATTATTTTTTTTTGAGAGAATTATTGTATTATATTTGGATATACAATCTAACTATATATGTATGAATCGGTCCAGAATTGTCCAAGGCAATTTAAAATTATAAAAGTAGCTTACCAAAAAAGAAATTGAGTTAATCGTTCCTAATAAATGAAAAATCGAAGTTATTTGTATGCTCCAGTTGAACCCTTTAAACTATAGATTCTTTGGAACAAGTAATGTTCGGTATTTTTTCCTTTTCAAAACTGTGTTATTGAAGAATTACTCAGAATTTTTAAAACATTTGAAATGTAAATTCTTCAACATTTATCATTAATGAATTAAATTTTCTTTTCACCAGTTCGCTTTTAATCAGTGAATCATAATTAAACTATCTTTATTCTTAAATGGTTGTCTACTTTTTCTGTTAATTTTTCGATTCCTATTCTTCTCATTTCTATTTGGAAGATTTTCTTCAATTTTTTTTTGTCTCTTATTAAATTACAATTTATTTTTTCAAATGTTCGATCATAGAATTACATATGTTATGAGAAATTAACTCCGTTACTCTACATTTCGAATATAATTAACCTTATCTCTAAATAATAAAAAAATTACCAATTTTCGAGTGTAACGACATGAAAAAAAGAGAAAATTTTCATTCTCAAAAGCTCTTAAACAGATAAAAGTGTGTCTCTCTAGAGTAGACTATAATTCACTAAATTGTTTTCGTTTAATTGATTAAAAAAACTGAACTCTTTATTTAATATTAATAGATACATTAACAATTCGGTGGGATTTCCATGAAAGAATACGAAGACAACGTGATATTGAACCCCAGAGGAATCTCTTCTTATCAACATTGTCAGTTGCATCGGTGTCCATTATTGTTTGCCATTCCCAAGAACTATTTTTTTTCAGATTTCGAGACAATAATTGCTTCTTTTTTGTTGTTGATAATTATCATTTCATTGATTAGAATATAAAAACTAATCACATCACAATAATTAGCATATTGTTTAGATTTTTAAATGACCCGCACAAATTAATTTTTTTTTTAGGAAAATGATAATATTTATATGTGATATGCTAATCAAATACATTTATCCCTATCTCAATTTATGTTTATTAAATAATTATTATACTTCTTCATCGCAAAATTGCAGAATTTTGTTAAATATTAATATTTAGCATGTCAGCATGTACATCTATTAATTTTATTTTGTTTTTTGAAAAGATTATATTTTTATTTCAAACAAAGAAATTTATTAGACGTGATTTTTCAATAATATCACGTGATAATTAGATATGTTATCTTCAATATCATGCTTTTTTGGCGAGTAATAATTATTTAATGATTTTATTTTAATTGTAGGAGTAGAAATTTTAGATTGCAGAATATAAAATCCAACCTAAATATAATAACATTAAAGAATGTCAATTTATTATATAGATATTTTAGAACATTTTAAAAATGAAAATGAAACGGACGAAGTATATTTTAGAGTTGACACGTAAATTTATGTACTAAAATTTACTTCATATATCTGCTAAAATCGCCAGCTTCATCGAGCGAAGAACGGAGCAAAAATGGAAGAGGTGGAGGTCATACACGCCTGGTCTGCTCCGAGATCGCTCAGTACTAGCCTCATGTACTCTTTTGCTCAGGTTTAACTCACTCGCCTCTACATTTTGATTTCCTTTTTTTCCCCTCGTAAATCGTTTGTTTGGCTTCCGAGAAATAGGAAGGGAAATTGTACGGAAAATTTATCTCATGTAGTATGTGGTTTCGATTGTATTTGGCAAGTAAAATTTGAATCGATCAACTTAACTTAGTTTTAAGGACCTGCAATTAGGATGAGTTTGGGGAAGGCGGTGAACTATTGAGATTAATTATAGTTGTTTTTATTACTGCTTTTATTGGTGCTGGTACTGTTAATAGTAAGCTTTTAAGATAGTAATATGTTTACTTTTATAATGCTTACTGGTTTTGCAATGATAATGGTGTGCAATTGATGCTCCGAATTATGGATGGATATTTCTTAAGATTTTGCTAAATATTCAAGTTTGTCAGGTCCTCAAAACAAAATAACCTAGGAATTTTGGTTTCTTGAAATTTCTTGAAATCTAAATGAAATGAATCCATAAAATGATGGTGAAGAGTTCTGGCTGTTTGCTGGGAGACCAAAAATCAACCAACTTTGAGGAGCTTTATTTGCTTTAAATATTTTATATTTTGAAATTATTATTATGATTGGGTAAAAGTATGTAAAATTAGTTGTTTATCTTATCCATAGGACCTTCAATATATTATCGTTATAACATACATTGATATTTTACAATTACAATGTCTTTTTTTATAGTATTTTAGAAGCTTCTTCATGTTTAACAATTTTCCGTTTTTTTCCTTCAACTTTTTTATAAATCTGTCATTTTTTAACTGTTAAATTAAGATTCCAATCCTTGGTCTGAAGGATTGATTACTTATGCATGTGGAATTTGTGTAAAATGTTTTGGAGTGCTACTAGTATTGATTACTCTGCTATCTGCTTATGATTTCCTCTTTTACGTAGAGGGATGACATGGATGTGCTTGATGAACCCCTATATGCAAATTTTCTTCGGGTAACAGGTGCTGAAAGGCCTTACACAGAGAAGGTTATGTCATCAATGGTATTATATTATATTTACTCTTCTGCCACGTTGATTCTTGTACTTGCACTAAATTAGAGTTTGCGAGAGAGAGAAAGAACAAGAGTGGAACAATTTATTGTTTTGACCTATAAAAGACGGGAATTCTTTCTTATTCTTTATATCAGAATTTCTGTTTCTGAAATGGTTTAGGAATCTGATGGAAATAAAGTTGTAAAAGAGATCATTTTTGGCCCTGGAGGAAAGAAATACCGGTTCTGTAAGGTAAGAATAAATGGATAGTTATAATTTTCCAATTGCATACACTGCGTTGTATATGGTTGTAAAAGGATTAATGTAATTTAGAAATTGGAGAAACTGTCTGTTTTGCTTCACTAATCTAGGTCTGGAAGTTTATGATTTTTACCTTCTTATTTTTATTCATTTTCTGCAGCATATGGCAAAACAAAGGGTGCCTGGTTTGACTAAAGATTTGATGAAGAAAGGAAAGCATTTTATACTGATACGCAATCCCCTTGACATATTGGTAAGATCATATGAGGCCATATTTTTTGTTCATTTGTATTCATATCTGAATTTGATAGGCTGTAGCTTTAAACTTGGTGTCTAATTTCTATTGATGCAAGAAACTGTAAACTGTAAAATCTGCAACTCATAGTATTTGTGTTTTTACTCCCAAATCGCTAGCTCATATTAACTGCATGTTCTGTGTGCAGCCATCTTTTGACAAGGTTGTGCCTCCGTCCTTTCTTGAGTTAGGTTTGGGAGAGCTTGTCACTATATACAGTGAGCTCTGTGAACTGGGGAGACCTCCTCCAATCATTGATGCATCAGATCTACAACAAGAACCTGAGGTTGAACAGCTGTCCTGCTCTTGAATTCTTATTGATCTATTATGACATTGTATTCTGTGATGTTTAAGATGTCTAGTACTCCATTACATGTATTATCGTATCTGTGTTACCACTTGTTCAGTGTTTAGCCAGCATGATTTTGTGTTAATAATTCACTAAAGTTGATGTCATCATCTTATATGGGAAGTCAAGTGATCCCCTAATTGCTGGAGTCCTAATTTCTATTTTTGTCATCATTTCAGACTCTTGAAATTATCTCGTAGGTTGTACTTGTTAATCTTTTATATATTTATTCTTATTCTTTTGTTCATTTTGTGATGTGCAGGCCACTTTGCGTGGTCTTTGTGAGGATTTGGATATTCCTTTTCAAGCAGCGATGCTCGTGTAAGCAACATAACTTTTGCAGATTATAATATTTATAATCTTTAGAACCTCTTGGAAACACAGTTGATTTTTCCAAAACTAACTTTTTATTAATTAATTGAATTGTAGTTAGCTTATGATTATTAGGGTATATATATCACATTCTCGGAATTAAAACATTTGCAGATGGGAAGCTGGTCCAAAACCAGTTGATGGCGTGTGGGCTCCATGGTGGTATGGAAGTGTACATGGGTCGACAGGTTTCACGTCCCCAAAGAAGTATACTTCGGTATGTGGTTGACTATTTCCACTCACTGCAAAGATAAGCACTGTCATGTTTGCTGATTTACTGATGGAATCCAAGAATCCTGTTTTTCGTGAAGTGTTTCCTTTTTTTTACTTGTTTTTATTTCTACGGGTCTATATGTTTAAACTCATTAATAAGTGAATGTAGGCAAAGTTTGTGTTCCCATATTTGCAAACATTGGAAATCACAAAACAATCACTTTTTGAAGTGGCAAAAGAGTGGTTCAGATTCATTTACATATTGTGCATTTATATATATCTCACGAATATTTATTATTTTTTGTGCAATGATGATGAGAACTTCCAATTCATTGATTTGTTGGTTGTATAACATGTATGACTTTTTTGTCAGTTGTTTGGATTCTACTACTTTTGGGATCGATGATTGATTATACTTCACTTTCCTTTTTATTTATTTATATATATATCATTTTTATTATTTCAGCCATTTCCTTCTTCTCTGTATGACTTGCTGGAGCAAAGTTTACCTTTCTACAACATGCTTAGAATCCATGTGAGGTCGAAATCTTCCCTTCTGAAGTCATCATTACCTCCTCCCAAGCTTCCTGTTCCTGCAAATGAGAAGATACTCGTGTGGGTTGGTAACGAGATTGTACCACGCAATAGTGCAAAGGTACTTATAAGGAGGATGAATTAAGATCCAGTAAAAAAAAAAAAAAAACTCAACCTCCACTTCTTTATGTTACTCGGACTCTTTGATTTATCTCTTAATAACGGCGTTGGACACCTCGACACTGACAGGGATACAAGATACATGTCAGATACTTCTTTTTTGGACAGTGTTATTTTGTAATATTTTGACCTGAAGCAAAAGTAAGATGATGAACAAAGAATTTGTAGAAATATAAGATGATGAAGAAGGAATTTACAGGGGAACCAGATTAATCATAGAGCTTGAGTAAAAAACAGTAAGATTTGAATTTTAATTCATATATTATGGTTGATTATTTTAGCAGACTTAGGATCCATAATAAAGTGTCACAGTATCCACAACCTAGATATTTCTCAGCAGAGTTTACATATTCTGATTTTCGAATCGAGTCGGACACTTAAATATGTGTCTGTACTCGACAATGATACACGTTTCAATGTATCATAGCTCTTCCCCTTACCGGATTGATAAGGTTTCTCATACTGAATTTGCTGTGTATACAAGGTTTCTGTGTTTGACTCTGTCGTACAAGGTGGTGATTCGGTGTGGGAGGGGCTCCGAATTTACGATGGGAAGATATTTAAGCTTCACGAGCATTTAGATAGGATGTTCGACTCAGCAAAAGCTTTGGCTTTCAATAATGTTCCAACTAGTGAAGAGGTAAATCTTAAAATTATTACGTATGATTATAATATTTCCTTTAACTGTAACCAGTAGAGTGCATATGTTCTTTTGTATAGGTGTTGTTTTCTCTATAGCCTGTTGTTGAATTCAGGTTGTTTGCAAAAATATATATAAAATTTAAGACATCCTAGTGACATTGTATAAAAACTGCAGGTTCAGGAAGCCATATTCACAACTCTCATTAGAAATGGAATGTTTGATAATGCTCACATCAGGCTGTCTCTAACAAGAGGCAAAAAGGTTAGTCTTATATGTAGTCATGCTCCATGCAACCAAATGCACATGAGCTGGTTAGACGGTAATCATTCTTGGTTTTCCTGCAATTTGTTGAATGTATACCTATGCTTAAAACTGGCGAATCATGTTCCTGAAATGTTATTTTCTTTATGCTTTGGCAATATTCTTGTCCTTGCAGGTTACTTCTGGCATGAGCCCTGCATTCAATCTTTACGGATGTACATTAATTGGTAATCGTTGTTTTTCTCCCTGCCTAATAGTAATCTTCAATTCAGTGTTTCTATGTCTAATTGAAGTATACATGGTCAAGCAAAGTCGACACAAGCATTTCTTGTTTCGGATTTCTGAGGTTTCACAGATAACAGCCAACACATTCATTAACTTCATTTACAAGTGATGATTAATTGCAATATGATCTATTGTGGTAGTCAACAATGACTTGTTATAGTGGTTACGAACTATTCATATTTATCAGTCTTAACTTGCTGGGAGCGCTGGTATTATTAACTTTGAAGTTTGTATAATGCTGACTGTGTTGCAGTACTTGCTGAATGGAAGCCTCCTGTGTATGATAATACACATGGTATAACTCTGGTAACTGCTACTACACGTCGTAATTCACCAAATGTAAGATTTATGTTTTACATCACATTTTGTTTGAGAGTATTATTAGTAACTACAAAAATATTTACTGCCACGTGCAGTTTCCTCTTTCATATTGATTTACTTTGAGTTTCTGTTCATCTATATCAGAATTTGGATTCGAAGATTCACCACAACAACCTCTTGAATAACATACTTGCAAAGGTATTGTCATATACACAAGAGTGTGGATTAGCATTCCATTTGGCACATTCAAGGACCATTTCTGTGAAAAAATTCCATGCTGCCAATTTATGTTAGAGTCTAATATACAGAAACATCAATGTTGTTCCCTTCCGTATTTGTTCAATTGAGTCGTTTGCAGATAGAAGGGAATAATGCAAAGGCTGATGATGCTGTCATGCTTGACAAGGATGGTTATGTATCTGAAACAAACGCTACAAACATTGTAAGCTTATTTTTGTTTCTACAAATTTTGTTCTGTCCCTGTATGGAAACAATTATTGGGGCCTGGGAATAGATGTGGACTTGCCATACATGTGAATCTATTTGTAATAGTTAAGTTGTCATTTTAGTTTCTGACGATCTTCTGAACACAACGTTTCCCTAAATGAGTGTACTGTCCACATTACTTTCATACTGAAAGTTCTCATTCATGACCCAGTTTTTGGTGAAGAAAGGGCGTGTAATAACACCTCATGCTGATTACTGCCTTCCTGGTATAACGCGGGCAACTGTAAGTATTATTAAAGTCTCGTTTTCTGATGTTGCAAATTGCAAAACGTTTTCATCCGTATGCATGGCTGCCTCACGCAGCATAAATACTTAATTTCAGTGTAGAACTTACGTTTGAACATCTATGGACCAGTTACAAACTCCTATCTCAATGTAGAGCCTACATTTTGTATTATCGTATCATTTTGATGTGCTCTTTACTTTTGAGTTTGCAGGTTATGGACCTTGTTAAGGAAAAACTTGTCTTAGAGGAACGCCGAATCAGCCTATCAGAATTCCACACTGCAGACGAGGTTTACACACACATATACCCAGAATTTTTTTACAAAATAACTAAAAAAAAAATTTCACTGAAGTTTAGAGACAGGTTTGCTTGAATAAGTGCCATGATGATAGTTCTAAAAAGATGGTAGAATGTCTAAGCAAAAAAAGAAAAAAAAAAGAAAGAAAAATGGTAGAAGGAGAAAATAACAAACTTGCATTGATTTTGATTGTTAATTATGTTAAATGTAGAATTTTCCTACTCTGAAAATCTCACACATATTATGCCTCGAACTACTCACAAAATCCCTTGAAATAATTCTTTTCAGGTGTGGACAACGGGAACAATGGGAGAACTCAGCCCGGTAATCTAATAGATTACTTTAAATCCCTTGAAATAATACTAATATTTTTTTATAATATTCCTTTACGCAGTGTCATTGCAGCTTCTAACGACAAGTATTTCTTGGGTATCAATAAAGTAATTTGCTGATAGGAAATGTTTTCAAGAATAACTGGAATTTTCCTACAGGTTGTCATGATTGATGGGAGAATAATTGGAGATGGAAAAGTAGGGCCTGTAACTCGACAACTGCAAAACGCGTTCAAGAGGCTTACAGAGGAGTTGGGCGTGCCCATACCCACCAATCCCAAGACCTAAATACTACTGCTCCAAAAGGTGGACATTCTCTACTCCTTTTAGATTCCCATGCTTTTCCATCACCTGGTCCCATCCCATATATGGTAACAGAACAAACACAATCATATTATTTTCATTTACAAAAATTTACACTATAGTTCCAATTTCCATTTGCATTTCATATGGTACACGGACAAAAAAGAACAGCATGAACTCTAGCTACATGGCCTTCATTTTTTCACAACCTACATTATCCTATTGTTTTGTGCCAGGTCATCTGCTGAGAAAATTACAATTTACCCTGTTAATTTCTCAAAACCATTTTAGTCATATAGCATAGCCTGATATGATATTATAAGGTTATTAGCATTAGTAGCCTCCATCACTGACCTGTTTTATTAACAATAGAA
>JAYMTC010000830.1:0-10561 GCA_036897605.1 Melianthus villosus
ATTGCCGAACCACGTAATTCTTTGTGTTCTTTTCATTCTCTTTATCCCTCGTATGATTTTCGATCCTTATATTTAAAATTTCCACAAATACCCCTTTTAATTTATCCTTGGGCAATAAAAATCCGTCAGCTGCCCTAAGTTCTACTTGTTTAACATGCGAATACTCTTCGAACTTGCGCATAATTGAAGTTCGAGGATAAATTGGAAGTAAATCAAAGAGTTGGTAGAGAACGGAATTCTCATCGATACTAGGCTTGTTCTTAAGCATATGCAATTCTCCTGTTGATTTTAGTACATTTTCATCTAATTCGATTCTATTGTTGATTTTTTTTATCTAATTCGATTTTAGTACATTTTCTTCTAATTTGATTTTTATTGATATATGTAATTGTTTTGCTAGTTTATTGACAGTAGACAATTAACAGATTTTTTCGGAACTGAAATTTCATAGTAACTAGGTTGTTCAGCATTAACATGGATTAACTTAGTGCAAATGTTTCCCTACACAATGAGAGGAGATTGTGCCAAATTAACAATCTCAACTCTAACACCGAGATCTCCTTGATTAGTTCCATGACAGCTTGAACTCATACAGGATTGTATGAACTGCAGATGATAGTGTTCTTGCACAGTTGAATTGTAATTGAAACCAAACCAAACCAAAAATTTTAGGTGAGTTCAGTAAAGTTTTGTGTCATATGTACATTACTCTAGTATGTGCCACCACGTCGCCACTCATAATAAAACAGCATTACTATCTACATTCCCAGCTTGGCTTGCATTCATCGAGGAACTTCACTCAAGCGGCAACAAGACTGTTTTTTTAGTTCTATCTTAAGACACTGTAAACTATTTTGTTCAGCTTAGGATAAAAGACGAGTCATGTGCTTTACTCATATAATTGTAACCATCAGGAATAAAGTAGTTTATGCCAAAGGAAAAGAAAATACCTTTTTACGACAGTTTTGTAAGCGTAAAATGATGAAGGAAGCAGTATATTTGTATGAATTATCTATGGCTGGAGCAAATAAGGCTTAATCTGACTCTTGTACCTTCCTTCTAAAGGAAATGGTTGTTAGTAAGGACTTAGATATTCATCTGTTTTCAAGTTGTGAAGAGAAATATGTACCTAAATACGATAGATAAGTTATTAAAAATTTATTAATTAAAAAGAAAAAAAAAAAGAAAGAAACTAGAAGAAATAAATAGTCACTTTATCAAGACTTAAAATGAAAAAGGCTAATCATTATATTTTATAATACTTTGCCGCCGGGACGAACAAATCTGTCAGCACAGCCTGAGGAAGGTAACAATTCAATCCAGCATGACTCCAGTAGATTTTGGAGTCTAGGTTTCCAACTTAAATGACGGCTTGGCCAAGGATGTCGGAACTTGGAAGAAATAAATTCGTATATTTTGAATAAAATATTTTAATAAACTTATTGTAGATTATTTCAGGTATAAAATAAATTTTATTGTGAAATTTAAATTTACTTTTATGATGCAACTGCTTTACAATTATGATGTAACTGTTCCAAAGTTCACTTTCGGTGACAATATAATCATTTGTCGATCTCGCCATAATTCTTATTGAAAAGAATGGTACAAAAAATGCATGTTATCGACTATTAATATATTAATATGGGAAATAAATACTTGTATCACCTGGTCAAATTAAAAATAATTTGCATGAGGTATTCATTCTGCTGTAGTCTTCAGTAGATCCTCCCATGAAGCCAGTTTTTCCCTGGGTATGTTTCTCAAACTCCCAAGACTTCTTTCTTTGTTGTCTATCTTTTCCCATTCATTGAATGGTATCCACTCTGACGTTCCTACTATCTAGCACCTGAAGGAGACCATCTCTCCCCTGCTTCGGCGAGTTCGCTGTTGATGCTAATGATCCTTGCTTAAGGTCTTCTGAAATGCTTGCAACCTGTGTCGAACTTATTAGTGTTAGTCGAAAAGGTAGAAGAGGTCGGACTAAAATATTGCAATACACAATTGATGCAATGAAGAGAACACTTGTAGTTTCTTCGGCACAGTGGAGATTTGTAGCTATAATCCCAGTTGGTCCTCTCTTCAACCACCCACAAACATACAAACCAATTTCAGCAATAGATAGATCTTCTGAAGTATCACTTAAAACTCGACCGCCACGATTGGGAACTATGCCTGGAAAGGAACCATCAGCAATAAGCACATGATATGCAAATGTATCTTGTTGTTGATGCCTATAACACTGGCTTTTGTACTTTAAAAAATTGAATATGCAAGAAACTAATGAAAGAGATGATTCGCCACTAAATATACAAGAACTTGAAGATGCACTAACTGGAAAATTGGCAATAAAGAGCAGGTTTTGATTGACCATGTTTATCATAAGCAACAAAATGAAGCAATATAGTTTGTTTTACCCTTCTGATAATCAAAGGGTAGACCACTGACAGGCATTGATTTGTATCCTATGCTCTTCAACACCAACCTGAAAAGAGATGCACTGTCCCGTCAAGTAGCTGAAAATAGCAAAACAACTTGGATATTTAATTTCCATGTGACATTTTCTTATTTTCATTTCAACTACCTGAACCAACATTTTTATACAGTGATTTTTCTACTTATGATTATACTGCAATTTATAATTTAGATGATATTATATAATATATACGCTTCTCAGATGCTCAATAATTTAATTTTTAACAATTTCTCGCTCCGCCCCTGCTTCGTGCAAAAATGATAAATTCCAGAAAGCATACCCGCACTCTCGGTCTTCAAATTGTCCAGTACCTACGGCAACCTGTCTCCCAGAACCAACACCTATAAATTGCAATAAAGCAGAGTATTTAGTGGATTATGGACATCTTGCTGGACATAAACTCTTCATTTGGCTCTCCCTAATCATGAATGGGTTCCTTATGATTGTAACATGTAACTTTCTACTCTGGAGTACGTTAGATAACCTTCGGCATGAAGGATAGCCCATAATCAACTTCCTAACTTTGAGCGGACACACATGAACTAAATTGGTTTAATAATGGTGTCTTCAACAAACGAATAATTAGGAGTAATTAGGGTTAATTGTGGCAGCAAAGGTTCGAACCCTTAGCATCATGTTCAACTACTACCTAGTTAAATAACTATCTCTGCTAAAAGTTCGAAATAATAGTAAATGGATATTCAATAATCTTGAACAGAATATAAACACAAACCATAACTTTAGCTATTTCAAAATTTTACCATAATCAAATTAGTTATCACGTGTCGGATATGCTACCAAACAACTTGCGTGTTCAACTTTGTACAAGACAACAAATATTCAGCAATGAAAATAGGAAAGAAGCCCACAAAAAAATTACCTTTGAGATTTGTTTTCTCAACGTGAACACCAGAAACATGGCCCCTTCTTTCATCAGAATCCATAAACCCGTCTGGTTTTCGGAAGAAAACAAAGTGGAGTTCTCGTTGACCAGAACTAGGTCTGGAAGATCCTGAGGTAGCTGCCTTAGAGAGCAACTCATAAACCCTCCTCTGGATTCGATTGTTTTTTATCTCTTCCTTTGTCAAATAAAAACATAAAGATACAAGTAAATAGTAAACAAATAAACGTGTTTTGTGTGTGATGGCTCCTGCTGGGCATACTTTTTAATGAGAACAGCTAAACAGAGCCAAAAAACATCATTCTCCACAATTTTGAGTGAGATTGGAGGGACTTTGGAATTGAAACTCACCTCATCTGCTGGATACTTATGAAGATCAGCTTCCTGAACGTGTATAGATAAATCTTTAATACCTGCATCACAATAGAATATTAACTTAGCAAAATTCCTCATCCAGACGAAATCTTCATAGCATAAATCAAAAGCTTATAACATTGATATAGAATAAGCATTTATTAAAAATTACCAAGAATTTCCCGCAGCTCTTTGGCAGTACAAGCTGCCTGAGCTGGTCCACGTCTTCCAACCAAAAACACTTTCCGGCAATCATAATTTCTATCATTACACGTGCATAAGCACAAAAGAGAAAGCGGTGAAAAATCATTGTCTGCTACAAGTAGCGATAAAATAAACCTTATAGAGCTATCCTCCAGTGCCCTCAAGGCATGTCTTGCAATATCAGTTGTTTGCAGTTCCGATGTTGGTCGCAGAAGGATGCGTGCAACATCAAGAGCTACATTTCCCTGAAAACGGTAATATAAAGCAAGAAGTTGTAACAAAACAGGAAAGCAAGACTTAAATTTCCTTATTGACAAATCTATTTATTCCAAAGTTACCTATAGAAGTTCCCATTTTCGTCATGATAAACTTAAACCTTTCAGCTTCCATTATTCTAGTTAAAAAGAATTATTATGTGTCTTATGTCAATTATAGGTACGATGGTAGTTTATTCGATCTTAGGCTACAACCCTGTCGATGTTCCTTATCCAATCCAGATGTTTATATTAATCAGCATACAAAAAATGTTCCAAATACAACACTGATATACGAAGAAAGTAATAACCTCAAATGTCGATCGTATGCCAGTACTACTGCATGAACATACAATGACCATTAAAATAATTTCCTGCAGACTATGAATACAAAATGGAAGTACCTGACTAAGAACTACAGATGTGTCAGTTGTCTTCAGGTCAGGGTTGAGGTCTCGGCAGTCAGGGTGCCCATTATTCCACCAAACAAATTCTCTAGCTGAGTGTATCCCCTTCAATTCCTGCAAAAAACAAACAGGGATATAACTTCACCAGAACAAATAGAACACTAACACAATTAGGTAGTATATGATTACGTCCTTGATTCTGCAACTGATGTTATCACATGGCAATTCCTTTTTTCTATCTGCCACTTTCTTTTTAACCTTGCAACTAGCTACAGGGCTTAAGTACAAAGCAACCAAAGAATCAAGTCAGTAGAGCAAATCAATTTAAACTAATCTCAATTACAACTTGAGATCCAAATTATCAAATAGTGGTATATCAATGCTAAAACAAAATAATGTCAATCACAAATTATTTTCAGTATACATACTTCTCCCGGAACACCAAGATCTCTTTCACTTTCAGCACCATACGCGAGCACAACCTGCTCAGTTGTAGTGTATGTCGATAAAAAGTCCAATGACTAATCCAAAGTATATTAAGCAAAATAAAATCTCGGCCAGACAATCAAATGTATCAAGCAAGAACTTACCACGTGGTACAGTTCACGGAGCTCTTTAAGAGAAATGGAGGATCCAAGAGTAACATTTCCAATGAAGGAACACCGCTGAAGCTTTGCCACCCGAGAAAACTGGTTGACTACAATCTGTTGCAAGTGTTCTGGTCAACTAAGCTGAATTAAGATAATTATATTGTGTATAATATAAGCATAAACAAACAGAAGACAGCATAAAGCACTTCCCCAACTGAATAAGAGATCATATGAATGCAATAACAAACAATTACTTCTAAAAATCACCTTTGTTTCTGGATGATCAGGTGCCACACCAGACCTCACTAATCCAAAGGGCATGGGCAATCTATCAATGATATCAACTTGTGCCTGCTCATGGGCTTTCAACATCTACTTAAAACACCAATAAAATTAGTGAGACCTATGCAATTCAAAAGCTTATTCAAGCTCCACATTCAATAAGACTTATGATTTCTCATAAAACATAAATGACTCAAATGTTTCACTGATGACATAAATCATAATCAAATTCTCTTCCATTTTTCAAAATTTCAATCAATTCACCAGAACCAACTCGATACCTTCTCCGCAGTATAGAAGCCAGCAGGTCCGCTCCCAACAATGCAAACGCGTAAAGGTTGAGAAGAAACAGTTGAAAAGCTCCTCCGTAAAAATCTTGTTGTTTGATACATTGTCATTACTATTTTTAAATATGTGGAGAACAACCCACTGGTCTACTAAGTCAAATGAGAAAGCATTCTGCTCTTGAATATCATATCACCGGAAAATACAGTGGAAGAAATCTCAATTAGCTCACAGCAAATACTAAATCTCATCAGACAGAAAGTTCAAAAGAATAATATAGGTAAGAAAACACGAGAATTGCTCCCCTGTTTCCCACTTTCACAAACCAAACAGAGAAAATGGAGGATTACACCGACGAGATCGGAATGAGGAGAAGAAGTGTTACGCCGACGGGATTGAATGGATATATGTGATTAGTAGGGTGAGCAAAATCGGATATCCGATCCAGTTTTGATCCAAAAACCGGATATCCGGTTTTGCGGGTCGGTCTAAATTCCGATCAGATTTTCGGATATCCGAAAACCGGATATCTGGTATCCGGTTTTCATATAGAAATAACACACCGTCACTAGAAGAAGAAAAAATCAGAATGGCTGTAAAAATATAAGCATATCAAATAAACACACACTGACATATCCAAAATAAGCTGTAAATTCTGCCTTTCTCAAGAAAATAAAAAAAATTCATTTAGAAATACAGGTCACATCCAGATTGTGCAGTACATAATACTACAAGATAAAATGAACAAATGCAAATAGTGCAAAAGAAACACAAAGGCATTGTTGTTCTCTTCCTTTTTCTAAATAAAGCTCAAAGTGGTGCTTGATTTGTTGAATTTGGAGGGCTCATATATAGAACTCAAGAGTAATGTCCAAGATAATCTAGTACTTTTAATCCCCAAATTTTCATTTGCATGTCTAATTATCATTATCTGCCTTTTAAAGTTATGCTGTTCATGATCTTGACCATCTCTCATGTTTCTTCTTAACTTGTTTATGTCAATCCAACTCGAAAACAAAACCAGACCAGCTGTTATTTTATGATAGACATAAAACACATCAATAGTTTTATAGCATTAAATCTCATAACTTGTAAAAGAATCTGTTATAACTTATACAGTTTGTGTCTTTTGAATACATATTCAAGAAAAATGTCCCAACTTTCATACTCTATTTTTGTGGCGACCTGCATCTAAGGTGTATCTCTGCATTTTTTGTTTATGACATTTACTAAATAAGTGACAGTAATAAGGTATTACTTTTACTAGAATAGGGAATAGGGAATAGGGAATTATCATGTTCAGTTCAACCTCTGCTAATTTTAGTTATTTATTAAATGTCTTAAGATTTGACAAATTCAGAAAGTGGAACTGCGGTAATTAATGTGGAGAAGAGCCTACAAAATAAATGGGTTTATCGACCTGATATTACTTGTACTTGAGGAATAGAATAATTCCCAATACATCCTGTGCATCTTGAGTCATATTTATCTTTAATTATGACATTCAATAATTTATTGAATATGTGATAAGGCAGGCGAGAATTATGGTACAATTTCTGCATAGTTGATATGATTCACCGGTACAATTTCGAAAATCAGATATAAAGATGATGAATCATGAATCGCAATAGATAAGATACTTGATGGAGAGTGGTGGTTTAGATCTTCCCGACGGCAAAAGCAAAGAGACAAAGCGGGAGAGCTGATGGCACGCACGGTAGAGAAGCATAGATCTAGGCTGCTTGCTCATATTTAGGTTTGATTTTTATTTTTTTAATAAAACCGGATCGGATACCTGATATTCGGTTTTCCGATCTCCCTGATCCGAATCCGATCTAATTTAAGGACAAAAAAATCGGATCGAATATTCGATCCGATTTTTCGGATCGCGAAATCGGGTACCGGATTTTAGATTATAACCCCTAGGTATACGCGTTCTCATATCCATTTCAAGTTTCGGGTGAGGGAATTTGGTAGCCAAGCCTACCAAATCTATTTTATTTGTTTATTTTGCTTGTTCTTCATACATTTCTTATATTTTCTTTAGTTTTACCTATCCAACAGTCCATTTTACTTGTTAGGGTCTTGTAATGAGCCCTATGATACAAGGGATAATGGGGAGATCATTTTCTGTTAGTTTAGAACGATTGGAATTGCAAAACCTCATATAAATGATGATATGTGTCATTTGGTCTAAAATCGAGTGTTTAAGACCTCCAAAATGGTCGTTATTCTTTTATTTTTTTAAATTCCATTTTATTTCCTAAATTTACTAAATTCATACAGTTTCTAGCATGTATCCATGGCTAGAAACTGCAACCATTTCAAGGCAAATTGTTTATGTTTGATAGGTTAATTGAGCATTCAAACAAAAGACAAAACTGTTGTCTGAAAACTCAAACTGTTTCTGTCTCTGTTTGTAAAATTAATATCAAATCAATCGAAAATGATTATGAAATGTGGTTTACTTGGTTGAAAACTTTAATGTCTTATCTTTGTTTGCATACTGAATTCACTGAAATTAGAGCTACTTTCATTTTATGACAAATTTTCTAAAAAAACAACTCAACACTCACTAAACATAGATGTTCTCTTGTGGAATTATTTTTTACCTTGAGATGGCCGATTTGGAAAAAAAGTTCTTTAGAGAGAAAATGTCTCACTAAGGTTGCGGAACATCTGTGATTTTTCTTATATTTGTTCTCTGCTAGAGTATTTGATTCAAATAGTTTATCAGAAACAGTTCTCAGGTTGTGTAAGTTGGACAGTTTAAGATATACTGACTTAAAAGTATTTTTGCATACATACCTTGCTATTGTTTGGATTTGACTAATAAATTTTCCTAAAAGTGGTATGTCTTGAGAATTTGTGAGCATTGGTTTCAGGTCCAAATGATTTTTACATATTTTCCATGAATTTTGATATCCACATACCCAATCTGTCTATCCAATATTGGCCATTTATTTTGACAATTAAATCCTTTTTAGCCTCGGGTCAGTAAAATAAAGTTGGAGATAATTGATTGAATTAGTCTTTGTAATTTTTACATAACATGAATGCTTTATTTGCTAAGTCATTTGTTAGTAACAAATTGCCTATACCTTGTTGGAAATTGCTTAACGCATTTCAATTTTGACTAGCGAGTAATTATTTGCATATTTACTTATATTTTATGATTATCTTGTGCCTCTAATTTATTTGTTGAGTGTGCGATTGATGGCATGGTGTGAGGGAACCCGCATAATAGAGCTATGGCGAGAAGACATACTACCAACTAGGGTTTCAATTATTGTTAATAATTGTAATCTATTGTAAATAATAATGATTTAAATGCTTTCTTTAGTTTAGAAGAAATAACTCATGCATGATTACATGAGACTAAACCTTAGGATTAGTATGACATGAACCTCATTAAGAAAAGACATATTCATGATTAGTGGGATTGGACCTAGGACTTAGTATCCATGAACCAAATTTGCCTAAGTTGGCACAAAATGACAACTTGTGCTAGTTAATCACCTCATACGCTTAACTAAAACTGGACTTGAGTGATTGTTTTATCACCTCAAATGCTAACATAAAATAAGAGCATTGATTCTGACATCGACATGCATATATAATTCATAACTCTAATAAACAAACTTTTAGTCAACCGTATTCAAGAAATAAATCAAGTGGAGGCCAAATATTTACTTAGGCATATCGGAGTGTCTAACATTTTTCCCTTTCAGTACCCATTCTTCATAACCTTGAAAAGATTAATAAAATCATAATCTTTAGTTATTTTGGACTTCTAATGAATTCTCGCTCGACATGTTAACCCCCTTATAGTGAGTTCTACCGATTTTATTCGATAAGTCCAAGACAATTTTAGTGAACAAGAAAAGATATGAATAAATGACGTATACCAATAGCGGTTAGTTGAGTTTAAGTGTGAGAATTAAGTGTCACATCAAGAAGAAGATGTGAGCCACCTCTAGAATCTCACACGCCCGACGAAATGATTCTGAATTCGATTTGGCACAAGGAGATTGTCGTGTATTTAAGTATGGGTGGTTGTAATCCTCCAATCCCATGTCGAAAATATATTGATATTGTTTGTGATATATATGACTTATGTTATACTATTAAATCATTAACATGGCATGACTTTTAAGTGGGTTAAATGGAAACGTTAAAATGTAAAAAGAGAAAAAAAAAACAGAATTTTAATTTATTCAAGTTGAAAATTAGGTAAGAACATAATTTAAGTTTAATGATTTAAATATTTCGTAAAATAGTTATCCATACATGTTGAGAAAGCTTATTTGTATATTTTCACTAAATAACTTCATTTTTAAATATATTAAAGATTCTTTACTAATTTTTTTAAAAAGGTTATCAATTAAATATACAATCTTTTTAATATTTCATTAATATCATATTTTTCATTCAATCCATGTAAAAACAACTTCATTTTTTTTTTCTTTTGTCCTTTTATACCATTGTTATGTTATTGTGGTCGTTCTATGAGAAAAAAGAAAACTTTAAATTTGTAGTAGAACTTTAAATTTGTAGTAGAATAGCATCTAAATGACAACCTAACAGTGTCAGAAGGATAATAAAGCACCTTTCTTCTATCTTCTCCTCTCTTTCCATTGTTTCTCTAGGCACCACCACAGTAAATGACTCTACCCCCTACGAAATTCAACTTGTCCAAGAGTTTACGTTTGTTTGGACGGAAAATTTCTTTCTGATAAACAATTTTTTGAAATTTTAAGTTTTCTTACGTTTGTTTTGAAGGAAAATATTTTTCATTTGGAATTGATTTT
>JAYMTC010000831.1:0-10559 GCA_036897605.1 Melianthus villosus
GTACGAATAATGATTATTTTATTGTTAAAAAACCCATCTAAATATTCTTCTTTTCTACTAAAAAGAGAAAAATTAATTATTGGTAGGGTGATATTCATTCTTTGTGGAGACGATACTATATTTTATTCTTATATTATTTGTTGACCCGTTTTCTGTTAGCGGAAATGCGCGCTTTGAAGTGTTAACAATATGACATGTATTTTGAGAGTTGAATGGTTATATTTGAGTACATGAATTTTAGTATTTGAAGATTATGTGTAATTTAAAAATCTTTTTTTATTTTCTAAATAGTTTTCATGTTCTCGGATTCAAATATTTAGATTTTAATATAAGATTTAAATAAATCGTTTTCGGATTCGGATATATCTGAATTCAATTCGTATCCATCAGATACCAAAAATTAATATCGAATATATTCGAATTCGGATATTTATACCAGCATTCGCTCCGTTTAACATCTGCTTATCGTCCTATCTTTAACCCACTCTAGTACCATGTTAGATAACCGTTTTTACAAAAAATTCGAACTGATATTAAGTGAATATTTAATTCATATATATTTAACAGATTTCCTATCCGACGATTTTGTGGTAGAAAAGAATCTAAGAATCATAATTGACTTTTAAAGGTCTAATGCGATATCTGTATTAGATTATTGGTAGAGTGCAAAAGTGTTCCACTTTTTCATGTTACAAGGAGGTTCAATGATTGCAAATTTTATGCAACAGTAAAAAAGAACTAGTATTTGGCTCCAATAGGAGGATCCAAATACCTCTGCTTGAAATTCAATTAATTTCGGGCCATTTACCGAAAATGCTGCGCTACTTACAAAATTAAGTCAACTAATTTCTGTGATTGCTGAGCTACTTGCAGTCAAATAATAATAATGGATTTGTATACTTAATTGCCCATTTACCGAGAATTTCAATTGATTGTTATGTTTGTTACGAAAATTATTAGTTACATGCGAAAGTGTTTTTAGAAAAATAAAAAATATCTTTATCAATATACTGCTTCTTCTACAAATTCATTTTGATTGGTCATAGTATCCATAGCGGTGCTACTTTTTTATGTAAATATGGCTCACTTTGTCTTTTTAATACATGAAGTTTTACCACGTTCCTTCATCCCTTTGTTTCTCTATGCTTCTTTGAAACATCTATTTTTTTATTTTTAAATGTGTATGGGCATCTCCTCAGTACAAAATTCTTTGACAAAATTTACTTGTCCGCCAAAGATATGTATTGGTTTACTAAACTTGATTTCACCGAGTGCTATTTGTAGTGCCTGGCTGGTGTAATGGGCCCTCTAGGTTGATTAGTTATTAGCTTGTGTCATAAGTGTGAGGAAACTTGGTAATTTTATCTAGATATCTGTCATCATTGATTTTTGAAATGGGCCCCCTAGGTTGATTAATTATTAGCTGAGTCATAAGTTAGAGGAAACTTGGTGATTTTATCTACATATCTGGCATCATTGACTATTATATCTTAGGTTACACATATCTGGCATCAATGACTTATATCTTAGGTTACACCTAATTCATGAATGGTTAGATATTCATTTTGAGGGGTAATAGAAGAACCCGAGGTCTAAAATCTCAACCCGAGCCCATTACGAAGCAGAGCATATCAAGGCAAGCCGGAAAAATAGTTGATAATTTTCCGCACTTTTCTGGCGCTCTATGCAGTCCTCTCTGGAAAGGAAATATCTTGCTCAATCTATCGGGTGCATACCAACTGATCAGGGCCAAAGATTCTTCAAATTAAAAACCTTAGATTCAAAAACCCAACTATTTCCAACCACAGTTCACTGCTGTCCCCTGCTCTTCACCATCCTTCATCCACCCATAAATCCTTGTTGCAAACACTTAACTATATATCAATATATGGCTTAACAAGAAGAATAGCAGAGAAAAAAAAGAGAAAGAGGAAAGAGGAGGGAAAAAATTAAACTAGAGGTCAATCGGTAAATGCAGAGAAAGAGATTCTATGCTCTCTATGCCATGTAGAGAAAAGAGAAAGAGATTGAGAGAATATAATGTTGAACCTAATTAAATTAGGCCATGCATATATATATATATATATATTATATAACTTATGTATTAATCGTGGTCTTTGTGACCTCCGACCCAACATCTTAGTCTTTCATCCGGAATCTCTTCGTACTTCTCTCTGTGGACTTCAGTATTTTAGCAATATATCCATTGGCCACTGTATTTAGTGTTTTGACTGACTTAGTTGACTCTTAATTTATGTTTCATAAAAGTCAATGTCTTCAACTTGTATGGTTTGAATAATTTTGATGCTTTAGAGAAAATTGAGTCATCTTATCCAGAAATTGTAACATTTACAATTGTACTTGACTTGGAAAGTAATGAAGAAGGTATCTTTATGTTCTGTATTACATCTCGCTCAAGGTTTTCTTACAATGGATTTCTTTCTGATCATAGGATCTGGAGGAGTTGTTGCCTTGGCAATTGTCACCTGAACCAAGATATCAGCTTCGAAGAACAAGTTCCACCACGTTTTGATGCAACTCTGTAGTCATCTGCAAATGTTTGCTAACATATTGTCTTGGCAGGGGAGCTTCTACAGTAATGTTTTCCTACTCCACATGCTATTAGGGCTTTCTTATATGTGCATTTAGGATTTTAACTTTTTTTTTCTTTGTTTACACACTGCAAAATGAACCGTGCTATATATTTAGGCTTCTTTTAAGAAAAAATTATGTAGAAAAACAAGTCCAATTGTGTTGCGCGACTGCTGTTGTTATAATTTATATGTAATTATCTCCAGCATATGCCGGCCGATTGGGACTAGATTTTAATTTTTTACTTGATTGAAATTTTACTAATTGTATTTTCATAATATTACATAATGTGAAAAGTAAAATTATATGATAGAAATTTATGCGAGACTGGTATTGATGAATGATGATCGACTATGCACACAATTAATTTTGTGCTTATTATACTATTTGCTTTTAACAGTAAAAATAAATAACAAGTTAAATTAATGACATTTTTTAAGTTGAAGACCAACTAATTACAAGTTCAAAGTTAAAAGGAGTAGTTCTTAAGAAAGTATAAAATGAGATAATTAAAAACACTTATATAAATTTCTATTGGACGAAGTTTTCAAAGCTTGTTACTATCACTGCATTACTATTCTGAATGCTAACTGCGGGCACAACCCGTGATTTCGCAGGAGCATTTTCAAAACTATTCTAATTATTAGAGCCAATGCTTGCTGGAAAATTGGCAATGGAACCGATCTGGACAATTTTTTCAAGTTTTTCCATTTTTTATTGATCCAGAAGATAAAGTTAATATGGGTGCCATGTATTACTATTAGATCGCAGGGAGATTGTTATGCTTGGTGGTTGTGGCTAGTACTTGAACGAACGCTTAATGAGAATGAAAAATGACTTGGGTGGAGAGGGAGAATATCCATTTGATTAGCTTTTAAGATATGTTTATGTATGATATTTTAATTTATTTCATGTATAATATAAATCATGTGGAAGATCTACTTTATCATATTTTAACATTAAGCGTAATATGTTTTGAAATGATACATGTTTTTGTGAAATTTCATAACATTTACATAATAAGAACAAGTAAATAAAAGTAATTTAAAATTTTTATTTAAATATATTATTCAAATATACTCAAAGATTTTTATAAAACTTGGGTCTCGTGAATTATGTTAAAAATCCGTATTTCTAGACTTCCGGATCTCATGCTATATTCAAATCCCTTTTGAATTGGATATATATATAGATTGTAACCCCGGTCCGAATTCTGGTAGAGGAGGTTTTCCCATGGCTTGTGATGTTTCTCTCTGAAGTGTTATTGTTCATCAATTTAATTTATCCAATCAATTCTGAACTTTAAATAATTTTTGCAATTAACAGGTAGTTTCACGCATACAAAAAGAAATTAAATTAAAAGGGAAAAGTAAAAAAATGCAAAATCAAATTTTTTTTTAAATATGTTCACATAGGGTATTTAAATAGATGTTATATGAAATAAGTTTAAAAAAAAATTGAAATATTCCACGCAATCGTTCATAAATGCATACAAGTCTGCAAGTTAATTGGTTAGTTTACACCAAAAAAAAAAAAAACCCGGAAAGACAGTTGTGCAAGGACCATGACGGACATTTAACATAGCGATGGTGAAAATAAACAGCTCCAAGGAGAGAAGGAGAAGAAGAGAAGCTTCCTTGTTGTGTAGAGTTGACGAGACCTGATCTGCCTTCCCAACTAATCAGCACATTCACAAACATTTTAGATTCGTCCACTCGAAACCATAATTTATTGTACCTCACTTTTCGAATCTCAACGCCGCAGCAGGTATTCTCCTATTTATATTCAATTTTAATTGATTTTCTCATTATGTTGTTTGTGTTCTTCGATCTAAGTGTATGGTCCGGCTATGAAGTGGATGCCAGAATCGCGCTTAGTCGAATGAAGGTTAATTTAGCTGTCCTAGGTCGGAATTGATGAAATTGGATGAGATTTGATAGTCTTGGAGATTCAAGGTCCTTTATTAGAAGCAAATATAGGCATAGCGATTAGATCACGCAGATTTAGTGCATAACCTGACCACCATTGCCTAACAAGTGGTAATCCTAAAATTGTAAAAATGGCAAAAAATTGTTCTAAGTACAAGTTAATGTACTAAGATAATAAGTTGTTTCCTTCCATTAATTATTAATTAACAATAGCTACAACATGTGTGTACAAGCAATACCTATGAAGAATTAGGGTTCAGGGTTTCTGCAGAACAGTTGACATTTATAAATATTTGTAGAAGGTTTTATGAACAAGTGATTAGTCCATGTTTAATCATGTAAGGATATACATGAGAATTTGTGGGTAAAAAAGTGGTAAATGAAGTTCGTTAGAGGTTGGTAGAGTTCATTTTGCTTTGTTAGGTAGGAAAATAGTGGTAAATAGTAGGACAAGATGTAAAAATGTGAAGAAATTTGTGTTGAAATTACAGTTGGTAGGATGTTAGTTATGCCTAAAATCAACTAATTCTTATATCTAATCCAGCTGATGATCAAAGATGGCCTAAGGATCTTACCACTTTGGTAATTGTTTCTTACACTTTTAAATAGGAATAGTGTCAGAAAATAATATATTATTTTTAAAATGTTGTGTTAAATGTTATTACATAAAATGGTAAGTGATTTCTTACAAAGGCCCTTGATGGGCCCGTGCTGGAAAAACTCATTGTTTCATACCAAGTTTTGAGCCTACAAGAAAAAAGAATTTGGGTCAGTGATATGTGGTGTCATAGCTGGTTTCAATAAGTTTGTGTTTAACAACATGAAATTAAGGGTGATAAAGACTAATGCTATGGAAATATAAAGAAGAAAAGAATTAATAATTTACATACAAGACTTGATCTGCTTTAAATTTCAGGTCATACTTTTTGTCATCTTCTTGGTCTTTAGAATTCTCAGTCATAGTAAAGTTAAATATTCGTTAAATTTCAAATAGAAACCTTTATTTAAGCTATCGAAGGAAGCAATAGTGAACTATGTTGTATATAATCTTAAAAGTATGACTATGTAAGTAAAAAAAAAAAAACTAGATATACTTTGATAAATATCGAGGTCCACTCTCTTCTAATGGAACGGTGGTATAACAATCTTTCACTGAAAGGACATTGACATAATTATCCATGTGGGATTTATGTGTTGGAAACTTAATTTTGTGCACTTTCCATTCTTCTTCGTGAACTCTAAAGTTGATGTGAAATCAACCTCTCAGCTGTATCCAGATATTTTATGACTGAGAAAGTAGCTAAACGGAATTGGAGAAGAATATCATGGTAACGTTGTTTAACAAATAGATCTATTGCAGTGAAAATTTCTATCAACTTTAATCAGAACTTTTTTGGTTATAAGTGAATGGTTGCTTTAATGATGTTCAGAATTTCCTAGTTGGAGCTTTCAAGCCAGCTTGTAATGTTTCCATCTCATTTGCTGATGGAATAACTCGCAAGCAGGTACCTCACATATTAAGCAGCAATATTTGCCATGCCACTTTGCCGTTGCTTTTCTACTGTCAACGTCTAATAAATAACATAGTTCTTTTTAAATTATGTAAATAACCAAAAGATGTTGCTGCTATAATCGGGGTCTAATTGCAAGTGTTTCTTCTCTTAATTTAGTTTTGACGAGAGGCTCTGTACAATTTAGTTACTTTCAAAAAGCCAACTGGTTCAACATTTTCAGGTCAAAAGTGCATGTTAATAGTTGCTTTATGCTATAAATGATAATGAGTTTAGAGGAGTTGGCTTAAGCCTTGAAACTTAAGATTTTACTGTAGAATAGTCTTTATATTTCTGCTGTTATTTTCCTAGAGTAATTAAGTAACATGCCAGGATTTAGAATTCATGTACAGGTTTGAGATTAAATTTGAGGTTTCATTTATTGTGACTTTTAGGAACTTAATATCTAGCCTATGCTGCCTTTTTTCTTACAGTTTATCCAAATAAATTGCTTGAGAGAAGTTTTTATTGGTTACTCAAAACTCAATGGATATCTATTGCTATCCAAGGAGCAAGGTTTTTAATTTATTATGGTAACACTGTTGCTATATCAATTTAATACCCATCTACTATGAGTTCGAACTTTTATTAGAAACGGAATTTAACATGGTATTCGAGCATGAGGTTAAAGGTTCAAACATCCGCGGCTATAATTTCCCTTAATTTTCTCGTGCATTAATTCAATGCATCATTATTAGGCCATATGTTCGCGGGTTTTCTGCCTCAAAGTAAGCCAGTTGATTATAGACCACGCTTCATGACGAAGAAATAAAATTTCGATTTCTGTACGAGGGGAAGTATTAAAATATATCAATTAAATATTCATTTACTATAAGTTCGAACTGTCCGTAAAATGGAATTTAATAGTGTCAGAGCATGAGGTGATAATGAGGTTAAGAGGTCAAACATCTACTGCTATAATTACTCATAATTTCTCATGCATTAATTCAAGGCATCATTATTAGACTATATATTTGCGAGTTGCCAAAGAAATAGAATTCCGACTTTCACATGAAGATGAGTGTTAAAATATATATTAATTAAATATCAAACTATTTTTATCTCAAACTTTTAGTAGAAACGAAATTTAACTGAATGTAACATATGATAACCAGTTTCTACTTTCTTCTTCTTCTAGTAAATAAGAACAATAAATAAGCTCAATTTTTTTTTCTAGTTTATCATGCATCTATGTCAGTTCCCTTTGCTCGTGCAACTTAATATTATATTGTTTACTTCTTTTGTTTCTCAATGCCTTTAGCATTTCTCTTCTTGTAGAGAGATTGATAGGCATGCTTACTTAATTTTTTGATGAGAGGTCACCTATATTGCATTTTATCTTCACAATTCCTTATTTGTAGGTCCCGCTTAAGAAGGAAAATGGTCAAAAAGTTATGGTTCCTCTTTTCCAAAGTCAAGAAAACATTGTCGGGGAGGTACTTACAAGGATCTCAAAACATTCTTCATTTTCAAGCTTACAAATGCTTCATTCAAGATTCTCTTGAAATGTTCTATTTTTTTATTGACATGTTCAGGTTGTTATAGAACCTATACCAGGGAAGAAGGTTGAACATACTGGTTTTAAAATTGAGCTCCTTGGTCAGATAGGTGCGCTTCTGTTGCTTCGACTTTTGGCATTTTATTGCAATACTGCATAGTGATTTTTCTTTTGACATTGTGCCAAACCATCTGAGTTTTTTGTGTGATTCATGTGCAATTGCCTAGGGTGTCCAAGGTCATACATAAACCTTTCAAATCACTTAGAAGTTCATATGAACCTTCAACTGTTTTAAGTGATTCGATATTGATGTATGCAGCTAACATTACAATGACACATTTTCGTTTTTCGATTATCATTTCAGATTTATAAATTTATTTGGGAGATGGAATTGACAGACTATGTTACCGTGGAGAACCCAAAACTAAATAAATAAAAATTATTTGTAAATAGAAATCACCTCCAAATAAAATAATATTATCCACATTGGTTCAATTTGCTCTCTCTTGTTTTAGATTAAGGATAAAGTCCCTTGCTAACCGGTTCTTCAGGATGCTATCTACTGTTTCCAAGTTTCTTTTGGTTCAGGGCTAGTACTTTGGATTATGTTTAACATCATAACTTAATATATTTTGTTCACATGTAAGAATCTCCTTCGAAGATGTATATTTCCTCTTTGGATTATTTGTGGTAGTTTATCATCTGTATACATTGGATTTGGTAGGATTATCTTATTTTTATTTTGTCACGTGATTTTCCAATATGTTTCGTTTTCTCTCTTTGCAGAGTTATATTTTGACAGAGGCAACTTTTATGATTTTACATCTCTTGGTGAGTATTTATTCATGCAGTTGTATTGACCTGGTTAATTATTTGTTGTACAAATGCAAATAAAGGGCCATATGCTAGCACCTGTTATATTACTTAGTGTATTTAGCAGGTGATTTATTACTATTGCAAAAGTTTATCAATTTTCAAAATATGTAGGGTTTTCTAGAATTGACTTGTTTCTTGTTAAGCCTATATATCATAAGCCTTAATACCTTATCTATGAAGAGACCTGGATGAATTATTGACAATGTGTTCTCTAATTCTATTTCTTTTTCTATCTAGTCTGTCTATATCTCCCCTATATTTCTTTTACATCTACCTCATATTGGATAAATAAAATTACATCAATGAACCATCTTGTTTATCAACTCAATAAATCGGGTTATTTCCTATCTATTTGCGCATGTTGGATTTGAGCGATTTTTTGTTCATTCACTAATCAGTCTCATTCGTTCCTATGTTAGACTTCATTCTAAGTGCCATTTATAGGGTTTTTAGTAAACCGCCTTCGGGGTAACCAAAAGTACCAAGCATTTATGTCCTGCTTAACAAATTTTCATAAATAGGGATATCACAAAAACAACAAATGGGGTAGATATCCAAAATTCCCAGTAAGTTGATTGCAATGTGGTATATTTTATTGTTATCACTTTTCTTTTACTTTCAGTTTTTCTTATGCAGTGCGTGAACTTGATGTTCCTGGTGAACTGTATGAAAGAAAAACGTACCCCTTCGAATTTTCTACAGTTGAGATGCCACATGAGTCATATAATGGAGTCAATGTAAGGCTTAGGTAGGTCCTTTACTTATCTGTTGTGGTACATAATTAGGAGATTGTGCACCCTCCAGGATCTTCTGGTAATAAAGATTCTCTTGCCACTTGCAGATATATTTTGAAGGTGACAGTTGGTCGTAATTATGTCAGCAACATTGTGCAGTACCAAGATTTTGTGGTATAACATTCTTTAACTGTAAGGATGGTATAATAGTTGAATTATGTCTTACAAAAAATTGACAATGGAATTAACATTATATTTGAGGTTTTTGTTTAATATATCATTGATCTTTATTTGAACAAGAACTTGTTCATATCCCATTCCCGCATGTACCTTTAGCTAATTAGACATATATAACAGTGTCAACATTTGGGATGCGTACTAGAAATAGAAAAATAGTCTATTGTGTGCAAGAGGAGATAGCCTAATTACTTGGAGAGTTTGTGGTGGACTACCTTTCATGCCAGTGTTATGTTCTTTTCACACTGCTGTTTTGTAGAAGAGACAAGATTTTGACAGTTAGTATAACACATGTTTCGAGAATAGGAAAAGGTATTCCATGTACTATTTATTTATACCATATCTCGGAGCCTGATGTCGGAAGAGAGAGGATCATTTTCTAGGTTTGTGGTTGTTTGCTGACTATAGACAGAGACCATTGGCTCCTCACAATTTTTTGTAGTTTACATCTCAGCCTTGTCATCGCATATTGAATATTGAATATTTAGATGTAAGAGCACTGGCAACAGCTTAATCCTTTTGTAATGTGTTCTGACTTATTTGTCTTATCAGGTTCGCAACTACACTCCACTTCCTTCGATTAATAATAGCATTAAGGTCAGAAGCATGTGCATTTTGATAAACGTTTTCTTTCTGTAATTAAATTCTCAAGATAAATTTCCTAGTTGTAAGAGTGATCGTTTTTCAGCACGATTATATCAATAATTACAGCTTGTATCAGCATATGTTTCCTATGAATTGCACATGCATGAACTTTTGATTTGACACATGGTTTGCAATGGCTTGTAGTTGTTCATTAATCCAAGATCCTTAAAGCTTTATTTCAATGCGTTTAGAGTTTATGCCATTTAAGGTAGTCAATATAAATATCTACATGCACTATTACATACAGATTACAACTCACCCAGATGAATGTATGTTAATGACACTCGTGGATGGGAAAAGGAACGTTTTTAAATTTGAATTGATTTTGCGTAATATGGTGGCTGAACTTCCTAAGCAGATTGATCTCGTTTTCATTTTGATATTGTTACTCTATGTTCATGTATGCTTAATGTAGATGGAAGTTGGAATTGAGGATTGCCTACATATAGAGTTCGAATACAGTAAAAGCAAGTAAGTTCATGCTCCCAGATGGTTCAAT
>JAYMTC010000832.1:0-10551 GCA_036897605.1 Melianthus villosus
CCTTGAGAGAATCATCGGTAGCCTTCGTATCCTTGTCGGGCTGAGCAGCAGAGTCGACATGTTTCTTGCAGTACTCAATAACCTTGGCGAGGATCTTGCTGGTGACATTGGGTAAAGGGATTACGTTGTCGGCGCAGTCATCCTCGATCATGTGCTTGATCGTCTGCGACTCCACCGCCACAGCCTCCTCCACCTCGAACGTCTCACCGTCAGAGCTCTTCAGTGTGATCTTCTTGGAAGACGACATGGTTAGAGATTGAATTGCAGAAATATTGGAAAACCTTAACCCTAGAATTAAGACGACTACACAAGCTAAAGATATTTGATGAAAAATAATTTGGACCTCAATATCGACTAATTTATAGAATCACCTTCGAGGCAAAACGACATCGTTTGAGAGATGAATCGAAAATATTATTTTAGGAAACTACGTTGTTTCCAATAAATACACAGAATTGTGCGCTTTAGCCATTGCACTCAAATGGTTATAATTGGAGTAATTGTATAAAAGTGACTTTATGTTTTTGTTAAATAAAAAAATTCTTAAAATGGAAAAAAATAAAATAATAGGTCACTTCAACTATCGTTATATTGGTCTGTAGTTGTGCTATTTATAAAAAAATATTAATAAAAAATAATAATAATATTCATTCATTTCAATCTATACTCTCTACATTTTTTTTCTCATTATCTTAACATTCATCCTCCTCTCTTTCTCATTTTTTTTGGGATTCTATTCTATCTCTCGATTAGTATCTTTACAATTTTAATTATGGACCATTCATCTTGTTTGATCAAACTATAATTTTCATATCTAATGCCTATTTATTGTAGATAGAATCATCTTTATTTCAAAAAATTTACAAACTAAATCATTTTCCTTACTTCTTAAAATAGTTAATTATATTTCAGCAAGATGATTTTTGTCTAAAAGTTTTGCATACTCATTTTCCATTTATTCCCAAAGAAAAAAAAATTGAAACTCAAAATTAGATTGGTAGTTATGTTATTAGTTTTATAGATAAAAAAAGATATGAACACAAAGAAATACCATATAATTCAAATTTATCTTCGTGAGAAGAGACTTTATAGACTATACACAAATGGATGGACAAGATGATGAATTTGGTTGAAGAAATTGGGCTATTACCACATACTATTTACAGGACTCATTGGATATTTGTTCTACATTTTTTTTAAAATTTCAAAATCCCTTTAAATCGATTTAATCAACCGCACTCCTCACAATTACTTCTAATTTGAAGCTTTCAACAACACATAATTTTCATGATTAGATGTTGGAGAAGAGGAACTCGGACGATTCGTCGATGCTCAGAATAATGTTGTTTTTGAGTGTTTTGAAAAATTAATTTACTGGAAAGTTCATTGTAAAAGATGTTGGAGAAGATGAAGGTCAACAACGAGTTAATTAGAATGGGAGTGGCCAAAGCAGTAATCAAGGCGGGGAAAACTTCAATTATTTTTGGATTTTTTTTATGAAGAATGATTTTAAATTTTTTTGGCAAAGAAGCCCTCATAAAATTTTATCTGCAAAGCCTGTGTTAAAATTTGATAACTACTTTTAAAATGATAAATTTGTGAAATAAAGATGATTCAATTGACAGCAAATATTCGCTAGAGACAGTAATTAAGATCCCAAAACATATTTACTTGTGCAGTAATAATTTTTTATGGTATTTATTAAAATCACATCTTTAATTGCGAGTAATCGTTTTTCAAGTAATGAGGATGGTAATAAATAGTATTTTTTTTTTGTTCATAATTGGGTATTTGTTTACTACAAGTTTTAAGTGTTTATATTATAATAGTTTGACATTGTATTTGATTAATGATGATTCTCCGTTAGAGTTTTATATTTTATGTAAAAATAAAATAAAAAATCTCAACAACACAATGTCAAACGAGTATTATCTGTTTCTATTGGATGTCTGAAATAATATCTTATCATATATTGTAATAATTTGTGGAATTAGTAGATTTAAGGTCCCACTAATCCAAAGGCACATAATATTTGATAAACCTGCTCTAAATCCACATAATTCGTGTTTGATAAGTTTGTCGCATTGTTTTCATACTTTTAGACTCTCGAAACATCATTTTTCCAAATATTTCTTGTAAATTGGCAATTATTTTAAATATCTCAGACTTTAAAGGTAGTGTCGAGGCAGCTCCCTAATAACTCCTCTTAATGTTCATCCAATTTGGTTGGTGACTCACCAATTCGACATACTGTAAATGGTGAGATTCGAGTTAAGGTCTCACTACATGAAACTAAACTTTTTGAGACAGTACTAAAACATTCTCAAAAAGTCCTCCAACCGTCGCAAAATGTCTTTTGCGACGGTTTGGCATCGCAAAAGACCTATCGTAAAAAGTCTCGTCGCAAAAGCTTTTGTGACCTTAGAAAACCGTCGCAAAAGACCCTTTTGCGATGGTACATATATACCATCGCAAAAGCCTACATTTTGCGACGGTTCTATAACCGTCACAAAAGGGTAGGCTTTTGCAACGGTAGCAAAACCGTCGCAAAATGTCCAAAATATTTGCCACGGTAGCAAAACGTCGCAAAAGATCTTCAATGAATTTTTATCAATCGAATTTATGGTGGACTTCAAAATGCTGCCGTAGAAATTAAATTAAATGATTAGTGCTAGGCAAAACCTGTGTAAAAACAACAAAGAGTAGTACCAGCAAAATACCTCAAGTGATTAAGGGAGTCGAAGTTATAGTTAATGTTATAAATATTCCTTTGCCAATTCCTGATATTAGTATTTAAACTTAATTTCATAATTGGTACTCAAACTTAAGCTCTTGATCAACCTGGTATCTTTACTTTCAAATTAGCTTACACGGTATTATTACTATTCAATTTATTTAATGTTTAGTTTTCCGTCCAAATTTAAGGCGTTTTGCCAACGGGTCGGACTGTTAAATTATAATGAAAAATAGGAAATTTGGGATGGAAAACTAAACATGGAATAGGTTGAATAGTAAGAATACCGTGTATGTCAATTTAAAAGTAAGACTACCAAATTGTTCAATCGTTTAAGTTTGGATACCAATTATAAAATTAAGCTTTGGTATTTATAAGTTACTTTAAGATTAGTCATACAAACATGGAGACAGTATGATTATGCCCAATAACTTGTTTTGTATTAATGCATGTAATATAATGTAGTGGTTTAATGAAGAACATGTGCGATGACCAAGGGATCTACATGTGTACCCGAACTACCATCGACTCAGTTGACTTAGATCTAATTTAAGGTAACCTCTTAAACTTTGATTCTTGGTATCATAAAAATTATGAATTATTTTCTCTTTTTAATTGAATACGTATAGATTATTTGTACATAAAAATAAATAAAACCAAAACATATATCTCTTAAAAGTCTAACCTATATTTCTTATATATTCATCTATTTGACTTAAAGGTCATAAAAGTTGCACAATTTAGATAAAAAGAATGAGATTATAAGTTAGAGAAAACAAAGCCATTGATGTTTAAAATTTTCATGAAGAAAATAAGAATAAAGGAATTTATTATTTCGGGGTTATGTAATGGAATGGTAATTTAATTATTAACAAGTAATTTGAAAGGTTATTTTAAATTGTGAACGATATGTAAGTTGGAGAACAAGATCCACATGAGTTATGGGCCGGCCTCTTTATAAACCCAAAGGTGAACAGCCAGACTAGTAATGGTTAGCCCTATATTATGTGGAAGTCACAGGCAAGCACGTGGAAACAGCGTGGTGGTGCGTGGACAAAAGTGGGCCGGGTCGTACATAAAGACACGTGATCCTTCCGTAACTATAGGCCCACTTTTGTATATGTCAGTCAACATCTCCAATTACCCCACCAAACTTTAGGTCCACCAAATCCAACTTCCCATTTCCAAGCCCACATTATTTCATGGCTTTCAGATTCACGCGAGGTGTATAATATGCATATACATATACTGTATAATTATTTAATGACATATCTCATACCAGTTTCCCTTATATAATTATAATTTTGTAATTAGGTTGACGAAATTATCACGGTCTAAAAGCATGTGAAAATCAAGTAGAACGGATAAGGATGTCAATTGTAAAATTATGAAATGACGAGGATTAAATTATCAGTAAATATCAATAAGTACTATCCATACAAATCACTCAAAGGACATGAACCTCAAATACAATTTTTCTAACAAAAATACAGGAAATAAAACTGCCAGTAGTGATCATTTAAGAGATATTATAAATATAGGTTGAACCCGATCTACCCAATATGAAAAAGTAGATTATGGTTTAAGTTTGCCGATTCATTGTAAATACGAATTAAGTTATGATCGGACTTATAAATAATTGGTCGGTTCAGGTAAAATCCTAAAATATTTAGAATATAAACTTTTATTCTTTTTTCATTCTTTTTTCATTTATCTTTATTTTTTTCGATTCTCTTATTTCTTTTGTCGTATCTGTTCACACTCTAATCCAACGATCATTTCGTAAACCTTAATTATTAATGTGCAAAGAACTTATAATTTTGAGAAATCTTTTATTTACATTATTAGAAAGCTCACACGATAACCATGGATATCAGATTCTTTTTAAATTTCATCATGTAGATTTTAATCTTTTAATGTGAATTTTAAATTTATCTTATAATTTATGCTGACTTTGAATTTTTTTTATTAGGTGGATTTTTTTACGTTGAATTTTTTTTTGTGGGAATTAATTTATTAGGTGAATTAATATTTATTTTTAGATGAAATAATGTTTATTTTTAAATGAATTTAATTATTTTTTTTTATTAAATTAAAATAGTATACATATTTTTCACACCAAGTAAAATAAATCTACCCAAAAATCAATATTTATAAAAGTCGGTTTTGGATTACCAATAATAGACCCGTCGAATCAGATTGAACCCAAATTCACATCACCTAGATCTAAAGTACCCCGATTCAACCCCAATCTATTGACCATTTTGATAGCTCAAATTATAATATTAAACCACTAATAATTGTAAAGAGGGTATAGAATATAATTAAATTAACTTTTAAAATATTTTTCACTCATTTAGCTCATTTATCTTCTATCTGTTTGTTAATGTTGAAAATTCATATTATTATAGTTAATTAGATGTGTCACATTTAAAAAAAAATATGACTAAAACGTAGACGGATAGAGTTACATCATTCCAAATATATACCACCTATCAAACCTCTTACCTTGGAGTTTAAAACTCGTCTGGACACCTTGATTATTTGACAAATTCAAATTGTATATTATCATTTCGAAAACAATTAATTGATGTAATTGTTATCCAATTAAGAATAATATACAATCGTATTATATAAAATACAAAATAGAAGAGATGAACATAATAGAAACAGAGTAATAGAATGATAGAACCGAGCTTAACTAGTTTAAGTTGTGTCCTTAAGATTAATTTGCTTCCTCTTATCAGTACACAATGTTGTTTAATAGTAGTCTCTCAGTATAAAACGACTTTTACCTATTGACTGTGGTTTGTACTTACATACAACAAGAAACTTCGAACCCATAGATGTTTTGGAAAGCAAAGGAAGAATATATAGTTTTTTTTTCCAGAAAATTGATATGATTTTGTGTGTTAAATTAAGTGGCGGGGGTTATAACTTTTTCATGGCAAATGAAAAGTCATAAATACCCCCAAAAACAGTTGCAATTGGCGAAAAAAACCGTTTGTCATGTGTACTAGCGTAAAAAAACCATTTATCATATGTATTGGGGCAAAAAATCGGCCACCTAATTTATTCACTTATCTAACAGAAAAAATTTAATAGAAAAAATAATTTGTTTGATTAATTTAGTTAAAACTGAACCAAAAAAATATTAGCTGACATCACGTTGGACCAGTTTAGTATTGACTATGCATTGACTCTTTAGATTTAACATATGATTATAACATTTTGAAATATATGCTATAATATTTTCAAAATTTATAATCAATATGAGATTATTGTTAATTGTAACTTAAGTTGGTTCAATTGGAGCATAATTTTCTCATTGAATTTTGGTATTACTTTATATAATTATATTCAGCTTAAGAATTTATTGTTTTCACTGCTAAGAATTAGTGGATCACATACTATTTTATGCTTAAAGTTATATAAAATCACGAAAATACGATAGAAATTTGAATTTAAGATAAGAAATTAACTCTGTTATCATTTACTCATTCAGCGAAAATTTATCCTCTCCCCTCATCCCTTTCATTTCGTTTGAAATCTATGAAGAAGCTCTGAGCCAAAACCTTTGCACAGAAATGGAAAAGCTTCTCTCTTCTTCTTCCTCTGCAATACCTTTTGGGGCTCGCCTCAACTCATCTCCTCTTCTCCTTCGACTCCGTCCACTCGAGTCCCCAAAACTCAATTCATCGGCATTTTCCGATTCTAGGCGGCTATGCTCAATTTCTTGCAAACATGAACCCTCATCGCCATCATCTTCGTCCTCATCCACTCCCTCAGTTAAATTGCTGTCTCTTGCTTCTTCTACAGTTGAATCGGCCAGTGAAGCAATTTCCCAATCTCATTTTCTCCAGCTGCTCGCTAGAGGGGTTTCTGGCCAACAAAAGGTACTTTTCTGCGCAAATTTGTTTGGGTAACTGTCCGCTGCTGATTTCCTCAAGTCTAATGTGATTATTAGCTTAATTATTGTTTCTTAGTATTATCTTTTGGTTTGGTGCATTACTACGGTTCAGCCGAATCTCTTTTCTATAATCTTGTTTGGTCCAGTCTCACCAGATAATACAGTAGTTTATTTATTATCATTTTACACAATAAGATAATCGGTAACTGGAGAAGCTCTGATAGCATACAATACCTTTTGAATTTTGATTTTGGGTTTGAAGATAAACAAATAAATCTTTACCTTAATGCATTTAGCCAGATGTGTACTAGAGGATCTTTACACATCTGAAGTTTTGTTTTGGGAATTTCAGTTCATGAGAATGTCAATTTTGTGGAATATCAAATTCTCATATTTGGTATGTGCCAAGTCTGGAAGGTATTTCACTGTTAGTTAATTACTTTATTCCGAGCTAAGATCTGGGTATTGTCTTCTACACATTGGGAAATTTTGAGTTATAAAATGGTTGCTCATTGGTTCTTGACCTTAGAACAATATCGATTCTATAAATAAAGAAGATCTAGAGAGAAATACAGAGAAACACAACAATCTTATCTTATTACATAAATTGGACAATTTGATGAAAAAGGGTGCTAGAATCTCTTGAGACAGCAATTAGTGTGCCTGACTTGTGCATGTTGGCATCTCACTCAACTTCATGCATGCAGCACACCCTTGTAGCTATAGAAGCAAGGCAATTTCACTAGCTTGATAGTAGAAATTCCATGGGAGGAATTCCCACCAACAAATAAGTTTTCGCAAAATTTTTATGGATTTGACCGGGGATCTTGTATCACTGTGGTCTTTGGAGTGGTGGCTGAGGCGGTGCTGAGGGTTACAAAATCCATGGATTTTTCAGAACTTCTGCAAAGCTGCCTCAGGAAGCAAGGGTGTTCACAGAATTAGTGAACTTTGTTGGCATAGTACTATCTGAAAGAGTATATGATTTGTACACAAGAATCAGAAAGAATATTATGAGTATTTATCTCAACATTTCAAGTTCATTTTGTTTGGACAAGTTCCATGCCTTCCTCCGATTTTCCGCTGTTCCTCAAAAGTTTGAATTTCAATTTTGGAACATCGCCATCAAAATGAAAAGTTGATCCTCGGTTTCCCCTTTTAAAAGGAAAAAAAACTGCCATATGAATCATGTGGAATATCTTATGACTAATTTTTTTCTTTAACCATGTTTCAGGCTGTTGCTGCTGGGACCGTTATATTACTCTCAGCTCTTGTTACAATCTTAGTTCTTCCCATTCTTCCACCACCTGCTTTTGCAACCTTTCAAACAGCAGGTAAATCAGGCGGGCCTGCTGCTGCTGCGATTGGTGGAAGATTGATTAGCACTGAATTACTGCATAGTGCAGGGGCTGGTTTCTTTGCTGGTTGCTTGCACACACTCTCTGGGCCTGACCATCTTGCTGCTCTTGCCCCACTCTCTATTGGCCGTACCCAAATGGAAAGTGCTGCCGTAGGAGCCCTCTGGGGCTGTGGTCATGATGCTGGTCAAGTTATCTTTGGGCTACTATTTCTCGTGCTAAAAGATCAGCTTCATATTGAAATTTTCCGAACATGGGGCACAAGAGTGGTTGGATTTACTCTACTTATAATTGGGGCTATGGGAATTAAGGAAGCTTCAGAGGTCCCTTCTCCATGCGTAGCACTGGAAAATGGCGAGTGTGATGTTAGCATCTATGAAATGCTTGAAGCCCCAACAATTCAAAAGAAGAAAATTGGTTTTACTACTTTTGCCACAGGGATTGTCCACGGGCTGCAGCCAGATGCACTAATGATGGTATTGCCTGCATTGGCGTTGCCATCTCGTTGGGCTGGTGCCGCCTATCTTGGTACATTCTTACTCGGGACGGTAGTTGCAATGGGAAGCTATACATGCTTTCTCTGCTCATGTAGTCAGGCATTGAAAGAGAGGGTGCCTAGAATAACTGAAAAACTCACTTGGGCTTCGTCATTTATAGCAATTGCACTAGGATTAGCCATTATAATAAGCCAATTATTTGGTTATGGCCTCTACTGATCCTCCTGACCAACTGAATTGCATTTTGGGTGCTTCACATTTAGTGTTAGGAAAAGATATTTCTAAAGGATTTTCAATTTTTACTCAGGAAGTTCATCTTCAGCACTTTTAGCTTTGTATTGCAGGTTCTAATTCTGCTGTAATGAATGAGTTTTCTTCTGACATTTATTTTTTGGATGGGTGAATATTTCATGGTTGATTTCTGGTTAATTTCACAAGTAGGTAGCACTCCGAACTTAAATTTTCTGTAACATGTCTTAATATACTGCACTTCAGTTTTAGTGCTTTCTTGGAAATGGGTCAAGGTAAGCATGAACCGCCTTCCTGCTGTTAACAGGTATGTTTATATTTAAGAAGTTCAACGATCTTCCTCCGAGTCTGATGGAGTGGAAACAAGGGCAGTGCTTCAGTGAGCTCCGGTTTGTTCAACGATCCGAGGCCAATGAACTCGCTGTCATTTATATTGTTTAGTTATGATGGATTGTATTGTTATCTTGGGCATTTACTTAGAAAATTAACTGTGTTAGTTTAGCTACCCTTGTTAGGCTACAAAATATTCACCTGTTCATTTGCATACTAACAAAAGCAATTTTATAAATAAAAAAATAGCCTTTTCGTCCAATAGCTCAAATCCAACATTAATGTTAGTGAAACAAGGTATCAAAGCATGTTTCAATTCGCTTAGATTGTCTCTTACCTGGCCATGAGCTTGTAAACCGGACCATACCAAAAAAGAGCACGGGAAAAACTGTACAATTAACATGCATCCTTGCATAATTTATCAAAAACAAAGGGTATCATTTTTATTAATTATTGTAAAGGTCTTGAGTTTGAATATCTCGTATCTTAAGTGTTTTGACGCGAATGATGACTTAAAAAGACAATGGTGGTTATCATCAAGGAGTTATCGATAAACTGTGTTCCCTTCCCAGTCACTTGTAATTCAAAATTCCAACATCCCCAAAACGCAAAATACCAACCACCCTCTAACACAATCCGATCTGTTGAACACCATCACCTATTTTAATATAATCGCTATAGCAATAGTAATACAACTGAGATCGAATAAAGCAATTAATATTACTATTCTATAATCATTATCATCAGCCAATATCCAATCACAAAAATGTATAGAACAGAATATAATCACCTAAATATACAAAATGCATAATCGCTCCTAAAACATTAACCACTGAATGACAACCAAGAGAAACAATCTCATTTAGAGGTAGCAACTTTGTTAAAGGAACTCTATTACAACACTGTGATTCCACTAGCTGCCACAAGGCTACCCGAAAATATGGGAATGAAAAGAAACGAGAAATGTGTGTAGATATGGCAAGAGAGATAACTAGACACCTGTAAGTCAAATGTTATAAAATTTCTTCCAATGAAGTGTATCGAACATGGTAATTCTACAACTGCTCCCAACTTCAACATGATAACGAGCCTGCTATGAAAGACAATGCAGCTTGCTGTCATTGAAATAATTATCAGCATTATGGCTTCTCCTTCCTATCAATGTCATAAAGAACACAGATATCTGCAGCTGTCTTCATCTGAAACAATGAAATGGATTTCAGGCTCCAAAATATTATACATAAAGTATACAGTTAGGATAAGTTTGTAATACAATAAGAATAGTACTTATCGCAGCTCAGGTTTCTTGTATTATCTAGAGCTGTCAATTGGGCCGGGCCGGTCCGCATAAAATTTAAAATTTATGTTTTTGCTATAAAAAACTAAATATATTTATAGATTTAATAAGAAATATGGATACATGTAAAGTTTAATACATTAATTATATAACATATCATTATATTATATAAATTA
>JAYMTC010000833.1:0-10547 GCA_036897605.1 Melianthus villosus
TCAAAAGGCAAGCTAGCTCAAAAGGGATTTAAGTTTGGGGCGAGGTAATATGGATAACAATTGATCTTATCAACCTATCTCCTTCAAAACCATTAGATAGTGCCGCTTCAGACAATGCTTGGACATCTAAAGATGTCTCCTACAAGATTGGAATGTTTTTGGTTGCAGACATTTACTCACATTCCTAAAGATGAGGGTCAAAGCTTGATGACAAAACTAAGCAATGTATCTTCTTATGCTAGGCTATGGGCATTGATGAGTTTGGTTATAGACTATCGGATCCAATCAACAATAAGTTTTCAAAGAAGAAATATAGTGTTCATTGAAGCTCAAACTATTGCAGATTCCTAGAAATCATGGATGCCAAAGTCTTTAGGAAGAGCAATTCTTGATTTTGATTTAGTTCTAATCTCACATCTACATGAAATTCGTAACAATAAATGGCGAGCTAAACAACCTAACCATGAATATGCAGTTGATGATGAACACCCAATCTATATTTCCACGGTTGAAGAGATTGCTCCAAAAGAGCAAAGTGATGTTGAGCAACGTTAGAGCCTCAGTTGGTAAGGTCCACTGTACACCCTCAAGCATCCACAAGATATACAATAAATGATTTTATGTTACTAATGGAGGAGAACCTGAACGCTACAAAGAAGCTATGTCATTGAGAAAAGACCGCTTCAAGGCTATGCAAGAACAGATGACATCCTTGTAACGTAAACATACTTGTGAATTGGTGAAGCTACATGAAGGCAATAAATCTCTCAACAATAAATGGGTATTTAGGTTATAGACTCGAAAATAACTCACACGTAAGATACATCAATTGTGAAGTGTTTTGTTTGTTTTGTTCACTAAAATGGTATCGAATATGAGGAGATTCTATAAGAGTTGTTTCAGGATTGGTAGTCACTTTGAACTTGAATAACCTGATGTAAAGACTGTTTTTTTCTCCATGGTGACTTGAAGGAAGATATTTATATGAAGTAACTGGGGGGTTTGAAATTCAAGGTAAAGAGAAACTTGTGTGCATATTGAAAAATAGCTTGTATGACCACTCCTTTGCTATTACTACCCCTCTCCTCCTCTTGGTGATTTAATGCCCAAAATTTAAAAATTCAACAAACAACTAAAATTCAACACAATCGAACACCCAAACACATCTGACCTCCTTAAACCATACACGGGCAGGCCCGGCCCTTGAAGAGGGTTCCAGGTCATATACACCATAATAAGCACCACATAACTAGTTAGGAGTCACAAAAATTACCCAAGCAAATCTGTCATTAATGGCACACAAAAAATCAAAACTTCATGGAACTTGTTTAAACCAAACATAACTCAATTAAAGCTTCATAATAACTCTCAACCAACTAAACAACGCCATTAACAACCATCAATTAATTACAGAACCTGGATCCAAATTTATCCTAAATGTTTTGAAATGGTTTCGAGAACTCAAAACCTTCTTCACTCAAAGCTTAAAAATCCTTGGTTTTAATTGAAAATTTGAAAAAGATGCAGGAAGGATGAAGAAATGTGGAATATTGGAGCTGGTTTGAGAAAGAATGGGGCCAATTGATATTGTTTTAGGCTTTAAAAAGTTGGAAAAAGTTGGGGCAGCTTTGAAATTTCAAAAAACTTAAGGAACTTGGGTGCAGTTTTCCTTCTTATCTAAAATCAAAATTATTTTGAAATTACTCTTTTTATCCGAAATATATAGGATATCAAATAAACACGCCTAATAGGTAAAAAATAAAATTAACATTCATAAATCCCAATTTTTGCAATTTAAGATAAAAGAATATTCTGGTGTTTTAACTTTTGCCCTATAAACTATTTCTGCCGTTTGAATCTTTTGATAATTTCAAAAATTTCGAGAAAATTTTGCGAAATTGACCGTTCTGTCAAATATTCAATAATAATATAAATTTTAATATTATCAAAAGATATTTTGCGAATATTCAATAATATTAGAGAAAATTTATCAAATATTTATTAACTTGAAAATTTCGCAAATTATTATTGAATAAATTTCGCAAAATATTCAATAATAATATAAATTTTCTTATTTTAATATTTGTGAAATTATTTTACATGAGTTATTTTAATATTGTTATAAATTTCTTATTTTACAAGTTCATTATGTTTTTTTTCGACCCAATATTTATTTCTATCTCCTAATTCTGTTTCCCTTCAATTGATTGATCCCTATTTCATAGCCTAAGTAACTCTGTATATTAGAATTTCCAGACAATCTAGTAATCATGTTGCAGTATTAAACTGATTGATGATGCTGATGATGCTAATGTTAGAATTAAGTGAATACGTTGTTGAGAACATTTATTTTAGGCTATGAGAGTGTTTAAACTCATATGCTTTGGCAGTTCAGCCAAACAATTGGCTATAACAAAATATATATTAAAAAGATATTTTTTAATACTCTACCAAACCACCAGTCTTTCCAGTATTGGTCCGGATACTAAATGTTGGTCTCTCTGCTAATATGAGAATGTTAACTAATTTCACAATGTGACACTGACATACATTGCATCTAGAAATCTATTCTTACATACATCATTTCTTCTTTGTTCATGCACATCAGAGGAGAATATTATTGAAGCAGCCACAAACTGCACAGTGCAGTAAATACCTTCATACTGGGTAGGGGTGGCTTACCAATTACCACCGTCTGCATCCCGAGATTGGGAGAAATCATCCGGCCTTACAATATTGACATCCTCAAATGCATTATCATCTGCATAAGCATAGCAACAAATATTATCATAAAAGCAAAAACGAAAGGAATTGGACAAGTAAATGTCATGTATCCAACCAACAAAATAATTTTATATTACATAAAGAAAGAATTAGAGAAGAATATAACGTCGTAACCTCGTCAAGTTAAGTGACTTGTATATATAGAAAACGAGATAATTAATATGAAACTAGATATTCTCTACGAATATATTCTAACAGTTCCCTCAAAATATCAATCATGCACAACTTGTCTTGTTACGAATGTAACTAACTTCTATCCCCAGTAAGAAACTTTGTAAATTTGTTAACAAGTTGCTCTTCAATATTCGGACTCAGCATTTGATCGTGTTACAACATTTTACTTTTTATTCTTCTATGAAATCAAATTTCTCCCTACAAATGTAGGGTATCCAGAAATGAATTTTAGAATTATCGGTGACCCAACCGAGTTAGCATCCAAAAAAACCTTCTACCCAAACACTTCTGATTCTTATAAAAGAATATTTTACCTAAGTTTTTTTAGATATTGTAAAATACCAAGCCAATGAGCGGTATGGAGTGAAGACATGAATTCAATTACTACACTTACCAAAAAAGCAATATCAGAACGGGTAACAGTGAGATAGTTCAACTTTTCAATCAATTTCTCGTAGCTCGGGATTATGATACAATGTCTCATACCCGATTGTAAAACGTAGATTCAGGTCCATAGGAGTCTCAGCTGGCTTAGTTCCAAGTATACAAGTCTCATCGAGTAAATCAAAAACATATTTCCTTTAAGAAAGCGATCATTTTTTTGGGTGGACAACCTCAATCCTTAAGAAGTATTACAAACGATCCAAATCTTTAGCCTGAAATTTCTTCTGAAAATGTCTCTTCAAACATTGAATACCAACTGTCACTACCATTGATAACCATATCATTCACATATACAACTAGCATAATACATCAATTATCTGTATTTTGAAAGAATAAAGAATGACCACTATAGCGTCTTTTCAACACAAATTCTAATACAAAATCGGTAATCTTCTAATCATGTTCTAGGAGATTACTCGAGTCCAGACAAAGATTTGCGTACACTTTTCCATACTCTCCTAAGCAATAAATCTGGGAGATTGCTCTATATAAACTTCCTCTTGTAAGTTAAAAAAAAACATTTTTGACATCTAGTTGGTAAAAAGGCGAACCATGAGAAGTAGCAAGAAATATCAAAAGTCAAACAAAAGCCATCGTAGCAACCAAGGAGTGTGTATCAGAATATCGACACCATATATTTATGCATAACCTTTTGCAACTAACCTCGCCTTCAAGCGAGCCAAAGAACTATATTGACCTTTATTGTGTGCACCCATTTACATCCATTAGCACTTTTACCTTTTGGAAGAGAAACCAGATCCCAAGTCCCAAGTATTTATGGGTAGATGTTGTTTTAACAGCATGTCACCTCATTAATCGCATGCACTCCTCTATCATTCAAGGGAAAATCTCTCATGTTGTCTTATTTTCCTAATAAGTGACTTCCCTATTTCTTATCGGACTTTTTGGTGTATTTCTTACGTCCGGCAAAGTGGGTCGCCGTCGACGCCGTCATAAGTCGCCAACGCGTGGGGTCTTGTCTGACGATTCAGAGAAAAATATAATGTCGTAACGTCATTATGTTAGGTGACTTGTATATATAGGAAACAATATAATAAGATAAGTACTATGGAAACAAGATAAACGTAAAAACTAGGTATTCTCTAATAATATATTCTATCAAAGCTCAATATGAAAAGTGAACCAGAAATAAAACTCCACCGACACATTCCCAACTGCTAATAAAACAGCTCAGTTCTCTTTGAAGCAAAAGGAAGTTTCTATGATGTTTTGACACAACCAGTATGTTCGCATGTTTTTACAGGATTACGAGTATTCGAGTTTCAATCCAGTTGCTTACGACCTTGCAAATCACTTCTGTGAAATGGCAGCAAACTATCATTCCGAAACCCCTCATATCTTAGACTACGACATATACCCAGGCATGTAATTGTCATATTCTAGATATTCATCATTTCGTTACCAAAATATGATATTTCTTCTGCATTAGCGATTTAAATTATTTACAGTATTTGCTATTCTGCTTATCAGGCCACGAGGAACGCCAAAGGTTCGTCAAGGCATACCTGAGTTGTGCAGGTTAGTATGTGAACTTGCTACTTTATCTATTTCATCAAACCCAAAAAAAGTGTTGGAACAGTTTCAAAATTGTCCGGGGTTTAAGTAGTGCATAATATGGACTTCATTCTGTTCTGCTCTGATTTGGAGTGTTGGGTATCTTTTTGAACATGAATATTGCTATTGAAAACATCTCTTGGAGAGAGAGAGAGGTCTTTAACTGCCTCATCATTAAGGGGTTATCTGTTCTGTTGATCGTTTTTATGACTTTTAAACATCTGGAATACTTTTTAGGCAATCTACCCGGAGATGATGAAATAGAGCAACTAATGAACGATGTGGAGAAGTACACACTTGCAAACCATCTATTTTGGGGCCTATGGGGAATAATATCTGTAAGCTTTCTATATTTGAATTTATTGCTTTTTATTCTGCCAATATTCATTAGTGATGATTGCTGTTGTATAAAGATTTATTAGCAAGCTATAGATAAGTGATTAACATTGATTATTTCCACTAATTATACAGGGTCATGTAAACAATATTGATTTTGATTATATGGAGTATGCGAGGCAGAGGTTTCGGCAGTACTGGTCGAGAAAGCCGACACTCTTGGGCTCCTTAGTGGTTCCCCCTTGACGGCTATGGAAATGGTCTGTCCCCATAAAACCTGATGAATACTAGTTCTCAAAGAAACATTAAATTGAAGCAATATAAATGCAGGTGCTCTAGTTAGTAGTGATAGTCATAGTACCTTAGAACTTGTACGTCCTAAAGTTCAGCAGAAGCTATACACTATTTTTATTTATTTTTACATCCATATGAATAATAAATTTGTATGTACATAGCGTTGTGTGTAGGGACGGAATCAAGAATTATATTTAGAAGGGGCCAATTACATATAAAAGAATTCATGTACCAAGTCAAAAATATACATGTGTTAAATATTTTGACCTAATTTATGAAATATGCAACTGAATTTTTTTAAAATACAAAACTCATCAATATCAACAAGTTTTGTTCTATAATTTATAAATACAAGAAAGTATAAATTCTTTGGGTTTCATTAAGATAATTTTATCTAATTTTTATTTTTTAGAATTGAGAAACCATAAAAAAGGAAAAAAAAAGCTTTTTCTAGTTTTATTGAATTTAATATTATTTCATCAATAGTTATATATATTTTGAAAAACGTCAATAAAAATTAAAAAAAGTATATACACTATTTTGTTAATTACCTATAATTTTAGGGTAAAAAAATGACTTAAACATATATAAAAATGTCCCATTAATATAAAATATAAGTATACAATTGATTTTTTAAAAGGAGGTTAGTAGAGCTAACATCCAAAATATACAGAAGAAAAGACCATATAGTTTCAGTAATTTATGTAAAAAAATTTAGAATCCTTCTTACTTTAATGTACACTCATTGAAATATGTTAATTTCGGAATGTTAATATTAGACAATGTATAAATATTATTGAAATACACAATTGGTCTTGCAATATGTAAACTGCCCATAATTTTGATGGCACATAAACTGCTTTGGATGGAATCCTTCAATACAGTAAAATCATTATTACTTACTGGGATGATGAGATTGTTGTATCTAACGAAAAATCATCTTTACTTTTGCACTCAGATTTCCAAGTAAACTTGTAAGCATTTTCAAAGTGCTTTCCACTTCTTTTTCCGTGTTTCTCGATGTGTAACTGGGATGAGAGTTATGCAATTTTGAGCAATTCTGTGGACCAGCTAACAGACTTGCTGCATTACAAAAAGAGATTGGTAATGGATAATGAGAAAGCACATAGCACAAATCTAGCAATCATATTAAATGGAAAAAAAATCCAAGTACAAAATGAAAAACTCATAGATCAAACATAATCAGCAGTAGCAAGCCCAACACTCCCTCCTACCAAAGGGCATAGATTCACCAACATTGACTTGATGAATTATCAATGTCGGCGTGTAACTGCTGATGAGGTATTTACTAAGAAATTTTAAGTTCACGAAATTTGTTATCCTACATAGAGCACATAGGAACAGAAGAGAAAACAGTGAACAACACACCTCTAATTTTTCCCTATGGCTGGTAGCAGTGCTAACAATTTTCCTGCTCTCTGATCAGTCGAGAAAGCCCCCCATTTTGTATTCCAATAATATCCCCCGACTTGCATCTCCCTGCATGAAGTCTATGTTTAAGATAACTGAAAAATCCCCTTTAGTAACAACAAATTATAAGAGAGAAGCAATCGGAAACATTTGTCTCCTAGACATGATCGGGTTGCTTGAGATTGCTGTGACACCTTTCTTTTTCTTCTTTTTATTCATCTATGACATCCTTCTTCCACATATATCCTCGTTCTCTCCAGTCCCATTATTTTCTGCTAAACCTAAAGCTAATAAAAAAATTAATGGAATATCAAATTTTTGGGCTTCATAAGACTTCAATTGAAGCATGGTCGTTGTATGAACTACTGATCAAGATTATTCATGGTGATCAATGCAGCAGCTGTTCTTGAGGAGAATGATGTACAGCCAGGCGGTGAAAAAGAAAATTCCATGTCGGGAATAACAGAATCAAATTGGAGTTCATATGTTCCTGGCAAGTAGACTTACCTTCCCCTATCATATCATAGAAAATCCAAATAGCACACCGGTTGTTTAAATCACAACTGAAAAAGGCTCTTTAAGTTGTTCATCCAACGTACTTAATGTGCTATAAATAAATCCTGTTTGGAGATGAGAGGAGTCCCCAGCTATAAAAATGTTTTTCCTCCCCTCCACTTCAATCCAGCTGCATCCTGCTGGCTTTTTTAAATCCCTCATCCTCATCAACCTTCTCATTTCTGCAACTCTATCCCACCTAGCATCCGCTGCATATAAGTTTGACATCACCACATAATTCCCAATATTGCTGGCTTCAGTTTCAAAAAGGTGATCTGCCACTAAACGGCCTAGTTCGACCTCTTGATGGGTCCTACAGGCACCTAATAATGTCCCCCATATGTTTGCATTAGCTTTAACTGGCATCTCCATCACAAATGAAAACGCATCACTTATTCGGCCTCCTCGGGCTAGGAGATCGACCACACAAGCATACTGTTCCATGGTAGGTTGCATCCCAGGAACATCTCTTATCGAATAAAATAGCTTCAGCCCTTCATCTACAAGGCCAGTATGACTGCAAGCAGATAAAACTGTAGTGATAATAACATGATCTGGCTTTAAACCCAAATCAATCATGTGATAGAAAATTTTGAGTGCTTCTTGTCCCATGCCATGCATGGCAAACCCACCAACCATAGCTGTGAACATAACCAGATCTTTGTCGGGGCTTGATTGGAAAAGCTTAGAAGCACAGCATATGCCACCGCATTTTGCATATACATCTAAAATAGCTCCCTTTACACAAATATCATCAAGACAAGCTCTAACCACATACCCGTGGCACTGCCTCAATAGGTGAACAGATGCCATCTGGGCACATGCAGGGAGGAGGCTCATAATGGTTAAAGCGTCAGGCTTCATTCCACAAGCCTGTAACTCTTGGAGAACATTAAGCGCTTCAGCAGGACAAGAGTTTTCAGCATAAACCCGCACCATTAGGTTCCAAGTAGTTAGATCTGTTTCAGCCATACTGCTAAAGATCTTATGAGCATCATTATGTGATCCTGTATTGACATAACCAGAGATCATCGAATTCCAGGTGATTAAATTTCTATTCCCTGATAAACTTTGAAAAATTCTTAGAGCATACTCCACATTACCACATTTAGCATATGCATCAAGTATTGCATTTCCTAGGGTAGGTTCAGTATAACTTAACAAAAAACCACCCTTAACTGAATAGCTGTGTATTTCTTTTACATATTCTACTCTCAAAACTGAGACACAAAAATGAGCTATAAGTAAGAGAGTAATGGAATCAGGTCTTATTCCTTCCCTGAGCATTGAATGTAATAGGTCAAGAAACTGTACATTGTAACCATTTTCTGCAAAGGCGTCAAGCATCGAATTCCATGATATCACATCCCTTCTAGAAATCATCAAGAACATTTGCAATGCTGCTTCCACCTCACTGCATTTCGCATAGAAGCTGACAACAGCATTTCCCACTGTTGTGTCCTCATATAGGGCAGGATGCCTGAGGACGTAACCGTGTATATTTTTACCCACCTGCAGATTCCGTAAGTGCGCACATACAGGAAGAATGCTGACAAGAGTGACAGAATCTGGTCCAACCTTCCCAAGAGAGAGTAATTCGTGAAACAACTCTAGTGCTCTACACCATTCACCATTTGATGCATTTCCTGCAATAACAGCATTCCAAGAAATCAAATCTCTAGTTCTCATCATTCTAAATAAGATTTCTGCTTCTCTCATCTGTCCAATTCTCAGGTAAAAGCTCATGAGAGAATTGGACACAAAATTCTCTGCTGCCAACTCGGACCGGCGTAGGGCATAACAATGTATCTCTTTCCCCAAAATATGAGCATCGCCTGTATCTAGAAGGGCACAAACCGGTAGAATATTTGCAATTGTAGCATAATTTGGTTCTACTGGTCCTTTAACCATCCAACTGAACAGGTTGAATGCTTCTTCCATCAATTTGTTTTCTGCAAACCCAGCAATCATTGCATTCCACGAAATAACATCTTTGTTGATCATGCTACTAAAGACTTCATATGACTCGTTGTACAGCCCACATTTTGAATATGTTGATATTAAAGCATTTCCAACAAGCGTATGCATTCTGAATCCAGATTTAACAACATAAGAGTGCACACTCTTTGCTGCATTTAAACATCCAGAGCGAGCACATACGGGAAGAATGATAGCAATGGTAACAGAATTGGGCTTAGGCTCTCCACCAATATGCATTTTATAAAAGAACCTCATCACTTCAACATCATAAACCTGGATGCCAGAAAACCCAGACAAAAGAATGTTCCACATAACTGCATCATGCTTGCCCATCTGACCAAAAAGTTGTCTGCAATCATCAAGACAACCACATTTGGCGTACATGTTAAGCAGTGATTTATATACAGAATGGCAGGAAATGTGTCCCTGTTTGACCATGGAACCATGAATAGACTTTCCAAACTTTATGGCCGAGAGGGCAGCACAGGATTTGAGGATTGCTGCAAATATTTCGTAATTCGGTTTAAGCCCTACACAAGAGCGGATCTGTTGAAGGAAAAGAGACACAGCTTCACTATGCCTGGAAGTTGTACAGTACTCCTTGACTGATGTACACCATGATATAAAATCTAGTTGAGGCATATCCACAAACAGTTGTTATGCATTTGCCACGTAGCTAGCAATAACATCGAAACTAGTTATTGGTACCATCAGAACTGCATGGTAACAATAATGAGTTACTGTTCTCAGTAAATTTAACTCGATATCAACTGATCACTGCAGAAGATGACTACAAGCTTGGGAATTAGTTGAAAACATAATATTTGTGAATAAGAAGATTCATCGTCTAGCTCCAATGAAATGAGAGATACCTAATTACCTGAGACCGTGACCGACGTGATTGCCGGTGACAGCGATATAGCACACTGTGGTTCCTGCAACGAAGTTTGTGCGCGAGGGCAGAGAAGAAGAAG
>JAYMTC010000834.1:0-10546 GCA_036897605.1 Melianthus villosus
AATGACACGAGGCTAAATGGGTCGGGTTAGTGTATGAATAATTTAACACGAAACACGACATGATTATCCAAATTGCCACTACTAAACATAATGATGTTAATCTCTTAGCTATTTATTATTCTCTATTAACTTGATTTACTAATCAAATTTTATATGGTTATCTGTTGTGACAGATTAATAATATTATAGAAATGAATAATTTGAAGCGTGAGAAATCACTGTCTTTTAAGTATTGATGCAATATATTTCAGGATACAGCCAATCCCAAGTTCACAATTTGTAATTTGTAACTTATTGAGCTAAATTGTAAAAACATTAATGGTTTATGTCCAAAAATTAAAATATCTGTTGGTAAAAAATAAAATTAAAAAGGTAAAATCTTGAATCATAAGCCCACACGCTCTAAATATATTATATTTGATCACAAACATAATATTAGTAACATTACGCTCACACATCACCCTCACTACTTAATTTTTCGATGTCAAATTCAAATTTCTTTCTACAGATTCTCACTTTATAAAGGGCTAAACACTATTTTTTTTTCGAGGTGGAATATTGTATTTTAACTTCTTTTAATCATACAACCTAGTTTTTTTTTAAAGTGAAAATATTTCATTTCATAATGGCTAAAAGTAGCTCAAGTACAAATTTGTAAGCCTTCAATGCCATGGATTTAAATGTAATAGCTCAATGCCAACAAGTAATATCTATACTCATGATAGAGTGCGTAGAACGCAATCTGTTCTTCAGTCTTTCAATAGAACTCCAACATAATGGGAATCCCATTTAATTGAGAATATATTTTATTTCATTCATCAGTTTATCCTCAAAATCCAAGTATGTGAGATCTTTCTAAATCATTGATGGAAGATGCGTAGATCTCAAATTTTCTTTTGTGTTACAACAAAACTCAAGCATGCAAACGAATCTTATTTTAATGTGGTCGGATCTCAGTCCATTTAACCGTTTATATTAAAGACCGATCTTCACTTTTACAACATGATCCAAGCAATTATGTGAAACTAGCCTCGTTCTAACGTCTCCTTCAAAGATAAGTACACTAACCTTGTATTCAAAAATTCCTTGTTTACATGTGATGTCTGGTAGCACGATTCAAAATTGGTACTTTTTAGATCTGGTATGTTGTAGTGTAGATATAGTGATGTTTGTGAAGAGACCGTTAGATGTAAGATATGACTGTAGATCTTAACTTTCTTTAAGTACTTGCTTTGAAATGTTATATATCTCTGTTGACATTTTTACTAGAGATGTAAGATCATTGAAGCACCTTCTTGCCGTCAGCACATACTATTCTTCACTGTGTTCTTGTAGTTATGATCATATCTATGAAAACATAAGATTGAGAAAACTAAATCCTCATATGAAAAGATATAACCAAAAGAGAAATATGCTGAAATCATGGATGTTAAACTTTGCTAGATAGAACAGAAGTGAGATCTAAACAAATAATGGTAGCAACCTAATAATGAGTTCTACAGATAAAACAGGGGAAACAATAGGATATGATAGTCTTAGCCTACGATGAGAGAGATTTAGGAATAAATCATAGTAAAAGACTAACTAACAACATTAGAAAATATAATGATAGCATGCAAACATAATTAAAAAGTATTTAAATTAACTAGTTACAGAAAAACATACCATACGATAGCAGACAAAAATACTAAGCTAAAACTAAAACCTGACATCTTGGGATTATGGTGGTTGAAATTTGAAGTGATTAAAGTCTTGATTATATGATGTAAATACCTTCTCAGTAGAGAATATGGAAGACATACCTTCCGATGCTAGTTGGTGTGCTACCACATTTTTCTCTCTTGGGATAAATTTACATCGAATGAATTCAAATAATACTTTATACTCATATAGATGAGAGATGATATTTCCATAGATTAGATTGTTTGTATTATGATTGTTTCATTCATCGATCACTCTTTTACAATCTAACCTTATCCCCCATAGATAATGTTGTCATCATTCCATGATATAGCGCTACTGCTTCCACAAAAAAATTTGATTCAGCATTATGCTATGGTTTTGATAGGCTAATGACAGGAGATCCATCAAATTTCCAAATCATCACTCCTAACCCACCTTTCTGTGAGTCACACAATCATGATCTATCGCAGTCTATCACAAAATCAGGTTTTCTATTGGAGCTCTATTCATCTTCATTCACCGAATTGAACATTCTGTTCCGATGATGGATATTATAGTCCTTATGGTACTGTCTGTAGAAAAAAAAATTAATTGTTTAGCACATCTGGTTCTACTGTGTAGATCTGGTTGTTTCGTTCATTCCATATTGACCACATAAGTGTTAATGCCAAAGCTAAGTCATTCTCACTTAAGTGTTTATATAGATACCATAACCACCCCCCTAATTGACCAGATCTCCATTGTTGGTGCAAGTTGGATGTTTAAAGACATGATGTTCCAGCAGCTGTCTGCATAAGGGAAGTCTCGCAGTAGATGTACTTCGATTTTCAGAAGCCTGATTACATCTACCGCATTGGTTTTGGACTTGCAGATTTTTTCGATGGAGATTATCCTTAGTTGGCAAAATGTTATGTAATAATCTCCATGAAAACAATTTAATCTTGTTTGTAATTTGTAATTTCCATATCTTTACCCAAATAGGGTTTTCGGAAAAATCTCAAGTCCCAAACCATATTGGTGTAAAGCTGCATAGTAAGCTATCTTAGTGGAAAAAGTACCTGATGGATGAAAAGTCCAGATGAGCTTATCCCGTGCTCTGTTATTTCTGCTCAAGGTTATTCTCTGAATCCTTACCTCATATTCACTATTAAAAACTTGATTAAGTAGGATAAAATTGCAGCACATAGTATGCATATTTATAAGCGTAGATACTTTTTGGTTATGCAATGCTAGTGAGATATGATGAAATCAAAAATTTAGGACTAGATGGTATCCATCGATCCTTGATATGCACATTTTCACCCTTTCCAATTTTCCAACAAGAATTAGATTTAACAATATAAATAGCTTTGAACAAGCTCTGCCATACAAAAGATGAATTAGAACATTGTCGTGCATGTAGTATAGATGTATGCCTAAAGTATTTAGCTTTGAAAACTGACATAACTAGGGAATTACCTCCTTGAACCAAACGTCAGACAGTTTTTGATAGCAAACTCAAATTAAAAGCTTTTAAATTTTGAAATTCTAAACCTACATCAGATTTGGCAATACAAAGGTCCTCCCACTTTTTCCAGTGTATCTTTCTCTTGGCTGGTGTTGTACCCCACCAGAATTGGGTCATTAATCCATATAGATAAGAAATCACGTAGTCAGGTAGAAGGAATATATTCATAGTGTACATCGGCAATGCCTGTGCCACTGCCTTGATGAGTATTTCTCGTTCTGCCATAGATAATAATTTTTCCTTCCAACCATTCATATGTTTTAGTAGTCTGCTTTTTAGGTTAGCAAAGACACCCCTTCTAGATCTTGCAATTATAATAGGCAGTCCAATGTACTTATCATCTTCGATTTGATCGGAAATTTCGGTTACCTGGTTGATAGTTTGCATGATACCCAAGGGTGTATTGGGCTAAAAGCAACTTTGAATTTCTGGAAATTAACCAATTGACCACTAGCTACCTCATACTCGTACAATAAACTTTTTTAAATAAATCACTGATGACATAGTAGCTTTAATTAGAAGTAGGCTATCATCTGCAAATAGTATATGTGAAATTCTAGGAGCCAAATTGCAGACACGGATCCCTTTTATATGTCCCAAACTTTCAACTTCATTTAATAATCCAGATAGCCCCTCTGCTACTATTAAAAACAAGTGTGGGGAGATAGAGTCTCCCTGTCTTAATCCACGTGTAGGCAGCACCTTACCAACCGAAACATCATTCATCATAACATTATAGCTCACTGAGGATACACAACCCATAGTCCAGGACACAAAACGGTCACATAAACTCATGTCAATCATCATTTTTCTCAAAAATCCTATTCAACTCTATCATAAGCCTTGACTATGTCTATCTTCAAAGCCATATATCTTGCTTTACCCTTCTTTCTATTCCTTAAATGTTGAAATAGTTCAAAAGCAAGTAGTGCATTGTCTGTTATGAGGCGTCCTGGTATGAATGCACTTTGGTTTGGGGAGATGATTTCATTTAGAATTAGTTTCAATCTATTGGCCAAAGTTTTTGAAATAATTTTATAGGATACGTTGCAAAGGCTGATAGGTCTAAAATCATATACCAAAAATGAGTTTTCTTTTGTAGGAATCAAAACAATGTCTGTATTATTTATGCATTTTTCTAGTTTTCCACTATGAAAGAAATTCAAAATAATTTTGCAAAGATCATTTTTAACAGTTTTCCAAAATCTTTGGTAGAAAAGAACACACATGCCATCTGATCCTGGTGCTTTGGTTGGGTGCATATAAAATAAGGCTTTATAGATTTTATTTACAGTGCAAATTTTTGAAAGTTCCCTATTCATATCATTTGAAACCCGGTTTTTAGTCAACTTTGTCATGGAAGCTAATGGGGTTTGAAGTTTTGAAAATATTTTGAAAGTATTGAGTGACCAATTGACTAATTCCTTTTCTATCATTGAATAAGGTCTCATTCGCATCCGTTAATCAACTAATTCTGTTTCGATTTTGCCTTTCTAATTCTCTACTATGAAAAAATGTAGTATTTTTATCACCATCCCTTAACCAAGAGATTCTAGATCTCTGTTTCCAGAAAATTTCTTCACGTTCTAGCCCATAGGTCCAGCTCCCCTGTTAAGGAGTTCTCCATTTTCCATTTATCTGCATTTCCAGGCATCCGTTGGAGAGCCTTTATTTTATTTTCTATCCCCCGAATCTATTTACGATTATTCTCATAACAGGTATAATTCCATGCTGTCAGATCCCGAGCACATTTGCTTACTTTGCTTGTGAAGTCATCCGAATGATTGTTCCATGATCTTTCAATAGTACCCCACATTCCGAAATTTCTACCTACATTGCTTCAAACATGAACCTCTTTTCCCTCTTCCATTCTGATTTCTTAATATTACTGGTTGAAAGCCACAACGGTCGATGATCACTTGTAGACTGTTCTCCCACTGTAATTTGTGCACAAGGGAATAAAGTTAACGAGTTCTGAGAAGCCACAATTTTGTCCAATTTCTTCTAAATCTTGTGTGTACCCTCATATCTCGACCATGTAAATCTGGGCCTGCCCGTTCTAATCTCCTTAAGGCCACAATATTCCAATGCATATGAGAATGCTTTCATTCTTTGAAAGGACATTGAAGTACGTCATTTTTTATCTCCTAGATTCAAAATTTCATTAAAATCTCCTCCCATATCCAAGGCTGATGAGTGTACACAGAGATTTCATTAGATTCCATGTGGATCTTATCCTTGACACTTCTGGATAGTCATAGATTCCTGTTTGCCTCCAAGTTGTTAAAGAGTCATTCGTTGAAATTTCCGCGTCAATATGGTTCAATGAGTATGATAAAATCGTGACCGATATGCCATCCTTCTAACATAATGCAAGACCTCTGCTTCTGCCAACGCTATCAACTGAAAAAATATTGTGCGTCAAAAGTTTATTTTTCAATCTCATCCATACTGTCGAATTTAGTTTCGTTTCTGAGAGAAACAAAACCATGGGCCCATTTTTTTTTATAAGCTCTTGAAGAGCTCTTACTGATCGGGATTGCCCAGTCCCCGACAGTTATAGAAACAAACTCTCATGGGTCTCGGTAGGGCTGTTTTCCAGCCTCTGCCATTTCGTCAGTCAACAATACATCGATAAGGTTGTGTGTATTAAAAAGAGCGTTATCAGATTTGTTTCTTTTTTGCTTGTCGTCGTTTTCTTCAGAAGGTTCAGATATAACAATCCTTTTGCGTTTAAATTTTCTTATGATTCGTGAGTCTGTTGTATCTGATAAGTTAAAATCCCTTTTCCTTTATCTGTTACTATTTCTTTTGAAATTGTATAATTTCCAGAAGCCTCCTTGATAGACCTGTTCAAACAAGTAGATAATGGTGTTATAAATAAAGGAGAACGTACCTTTAAATTAGATGGGTTACGGTTGGAATCCGCCATCATCCATATGCCGTAATTTAGAGTGGATTTTCCTTAATCCTTCTTCTTTTTAGTCCAGTCGCGCAATCTTGATACACATGTCCCAATATACCACAATGAAAGTATATTGTGGTCAATCATTCATATTTAAAGCGAAAATTGAATTGGTTATTTGGATTTCCATGTATGACAATTCCTCTTAGGAATGGCTTGCGTACATCAATACGGATCCGAAATCTAGCAAAAGACCTCATACATAGACCCTTATCATTGCATTTGATGTCTTCTACTTCCCCCCAACAATTCACCTATTCTTTTAACAGTCGATCTTTCCTTTATCATATAAGGTAGATCATGAATTTAGATTCAGAAGGAAATAAAATTCAGAACCACATTCTCTGGCTTTTCATTTGCAGTAATTGTGTTTATGATTAGTAACTGATTATCAAAATTCCATGGTCCTCCAAGTAAGACACGATTGAAATCTCCTTCATCTTCAAATATAAACGTAAATTGGTAATTTTCCAATCTACAAATTTCCAAGTCCCCATCAAGGTGCCATGATAGGACCATAGATCTCTTAAAAGCATCAAAATTCAGACGTTTCTTAGTTACCAATCTTCCCACCAGAGTATGAGCGATGCGGTTGTATCTGATGTAACTGTAATCCCTGTATATTATGCTTTTATTAAAATTAGATTTTTCCAATTTGATAGGAGCGATTTTTCCATTACATAAGTCTGTCGAAGATTAATGATTTACAAATATGGATAAAACGATAAACAAGATTGAAGATCTAACGAGAGATAACAATTTTTTAATTTTTCTAACGAAAGAGAGAACACTCTAATAGGAGAGAGAACACTCTTTACCCGATATTTTTAAAATGTTCTTAAAAGTATATTTTTTTAGTAAGATTATATAAATTATAACTACAAACTTTATGTTCTAAACTAGTTTGTATGTATGAGTGTCTTTTAAAGCTTTTCTATCTCCAAATAAAGAATTTAACTTCGATTTTAACCAAATTTTGGTAACGTCAATGATACTATAAAAAAATACTATTGAAGTCTTCAATATGAAAAAAATATTTAAATATAATTTGAGATGATCCTAAGCATGATCTTTTAGTCAATATGTGCGCTCGCACATGCCCACGGGCTTGCTCTGTTCCGGTTCCTCCAAAACTCTATGCATATTTATTTGGGATCCAATTTTAACGTTTTTTATATTTTTAGAAAGCTCGCAATATTAAAATTACAAATTATAGATTGGTCTAAAAAAAAATAACGAACCATAGATAACGTTAAGATTAAAATTACGATCGTTAATGTGCAAAATTGAGGTAGCCTACAATCATTTCACCACCAGGTATTAAATATTATCATAAAAAAAGTAATAAATATGTAGCTACATGCTTAACAGAAACGAATAAAAGTTAGACTAATGTTAAAAACGGTTCATATATTAAAGATCATGTATACAATTAACTTTATTATTTATAAATATATTCATGTTCAGCAAAACTAAACACATTTTAATTCCATAAACATGGATTAAAAGAGGACTAGACTATTGTATACTAAAGTATATCTGAGTTGTGTTGGTCTCTGTTATTTAGCCGTTAATTTTAACTATTAAAATTGTTAATTTAATACGTCGAGGTCCTCTGTAAATTTTTTTTTTACTTATGACTTTATAACATGGGACAGTTTTTGGAATTTCAAAAAAAATATATGCTAAAGGTGTGGATAAAAGTTTTGATAATGACTAATATGCCCTCATTTATGCAAGGAATTTTCGGAATCAACCATAATATTCTCTGCAACTCCTAAACCCAAACTCTTAACGAAAAAAACACGTGCCTTTTACCTTGAAGAATAACTCATGAGTTGAAACATGGGAATGACTCAAAAGCAAACTTTCGCCATTGTCTTCTTCTTCGTTAAGAACATGATGTTTTTTAAGCTTCTATGTCTCCCAATCGAAGAAATGAAATTTTGGTTTTTCTTCCTTTGGAAATTTCTTGATAACCCTTACAGCAATATCTGCCATTGTTGGCAATGAATAGTTGTTGAAGCTCGCATATAGGGAATATCAGCAGAACGTAGCCATGTTCGCTCTGCTCCTCAAACCTATAATTCCTTGACAAATTCAACATAACCATGGCCAGACTCATAAAAAACACCCTCTTATCACCCGTCAATTTTCCTCGATTAGGGATATTTCCCAAGCTAAAATCTTCTGCTCCTTATGGGTCTCAATTCAACCAACATCTCATCCACAATCAAAGATGAAAAAACCTCAGAAGCCATCAGTCCCCCTTTATTGATAGCTTCAGCTACCAATACTACAAACACAGTAACGAGAGAGAAGAAGAGAAGAGGATAGCCTCAATTTCTTATATCAACATGTCCTTTTTTTACAAACCAAAACTAACTCCAAATAGATTAGCTTTAACAAGCTTAGTCTCAAAATTACTGGCTTTACCAAATCGTGAAAGCATTTAAAAGGTGGTTAATTTGAAAACAATGACTAATAAAACCCTAAAAACAGCTGCTAGGGTTTCCTATTTGTTGGACCATTACTTGAATTGCTTGGGTTTGTTGGGCTGCTCATAACCATCCAACCATGCGGGCTCTTTCCTGACCCACCGGCATGTTTTTCCCCTTCTTCGTCATATTTCCCTCCATGCATTCTTTCTTTTCTTTCAGCAACTCCAGCAACATATCATTACCTTCCCCAATAGCATTGACCATGTTCTCAAGGTCGAAATCCAGATACAAGTTGCAGAGCTCCAAGAATGCTCAAAATCCGAAAGCCCCTCCCATTGAATGAGAACCTGATAGTTGTGCTTGCCCTGACTGCTAAGAACCCACCTTTATTAAAACACAAGCATGCATAATCAACGAGTTATTGTCGATGACGAGCTGAGGTAATGGAGTGGCTGGTATGTTACCGTCTCCCTTGAAAATCTTCAACAAACTAACATGGAAAAGTGGGTGAATATGCCAAGTCGTTGGTAAGGAAAGCTTGTAGGCTACAAGTCCAATACGCTTGAGGATTTGATAGGGTCCATAGTATCGGATGCTTAACTTATGGTAACCATAATAGAGAGTAAGCTTTTTGAATGGTTTAAGTTTAAGCAAAACCCAATCTCCTACCTCAAATTGCACATGTTTGCGACTCTTATCTGCCAGGGTCTTCATAGTAGCTTGGGCCTGCTGAAGGTTGTTTTGCAGTTGCTGCATTAAGATCTCTCTTTCGAACACCTGCTTACCCACCGTGAGTAAATTTCCAGAGTTAGGTTCATAGTGAGGAAGTGTCGGAGGATCCCTGCCGTAAAGAGCTCGGAAATGGGTCATCTTGATCGATGTGTGATATGAAGAGTTGTAGAACCACTATGCCCAAGGGAGGAACAATGTCCATTGTGCTAGCTGTTCATGAACATACGAACGCAGGTACTATTCTACACAACCGTTCAGAACCTCCGTTTGCCCGTTGGTTTGAGGGTGATACGAGGTGATGTGCCTCAACTGAGTACCAAATAAGGTGAATAATTGAGTCCAAAACTCACGATCCGATACAATAGAGCTGTGAAATCTGTGAAGCTTCACCACCATTTGAACGAATAGGTCAACAGCTTGTATGCTGTAAATTGCGCTCGTAAGGCTCCAATATGACAATAGTTCGTGAGCCTGTCTACTACAGCCATGATGACAGAGAATCCTCTCGAGGTTGGAAGCCCAATGATAAAATCCATGGATATATCAAACCAAACTTGCTGAGGAATGGGCAATGGCTGAAGGAGAATTTGAGGGGAACAAGTCTTAGGGCTTAAAGGTTATGTATTTTCTGCATGAATATCTCCTTAATTCTTCGTTCTTTTGATCTTGTTTAACCTTGATTTGATTTATTCTGTGATTATTTGCTAAGTAATGGTTTTCACACATTCAAAAAAATAAACCATGAAATTCATTAAAGATATACTTAGAAATCGATGACTATCCAACAACTCAAAGAGACGCGGAACAAGATGCGAGAAGAAGACGAGACTTAGCAAAAAAAATGTTGTCTGCCAAAAACTCACGTCGTGAGGGCTCACTCTCATGTCGTGAGTATTGCGTGAAACTTGAGGAGAAATCTCTACAAAATCCTCACGCCGTGATGACACACACTCATGCCGTGAGTGTGTATTTTGCTGGCCTGCAGACTTTGGACCTGATATGCCGCATGGGCTGTTGATTTAAATGTAATATAAATTCCAAACTTGTAACCTAACGGAGGACGACCTAGCAGAGTAGAATTGAGTAATTTTTACATTCTTCTTGTTTTTGGATTGAATTCCAACGGATTGTAGCGGATTGGATCTTGATTCAGGATTACTTCAATACAATATTGGTTTATTCTTTTCATCTTTTATCTTTGCTATTTCTTGGTTATGA
>JAYMTC010000835.1:0-10533 GCA_036897605.1 Melianthus villosus
GTTGTTGTTGTGTTGGCTCGTCGCTATGTTATCTATAAAAAGAATGTTGTTTTTGTGCTATTTTATCAAGATTGTTCTAGTTATTATAAACATATCATGCTCGTTGATCTGGTTGTTTCTATAAATTTATTTTATTTTATTTTAGGTTTGCAGTTTTTTGATATTAGATAAGAAGTTTTAATTTTTTTGTTCAAGGTAAAACTTCACTGCTTTATTCTTAATAAAATAATATTTACTATGTAAATTACTGTTTAATTTTCTTAGGTACTATGTGCTTATCTGAGGTGGATTGTCATAGCAAAATAACCTATATGTGGTGGATAACATATATCATCACGGCTTTATACTTGGATCTAGTATTTAAATTAGTATCTAGATTTATAAAAAAAAATATTATAAAATGTGAAATACTCTTGTAGAAATATTATAAAATGAATGAGTTTTTTGCAAAAAAAAAAATTATGTCATATTGAATGAAATAAATGTTACGATGAATTTTTTCCTTATTTTAGTACATCTAAATTATTATTTATATTTGTATTTATATTTTAATGAGTTCCAATAAAAAATTTTAAGTACAGGACAATAAAATTAAATTAATTGAATATATAATTAGGCTAAAAACTAAAGTATGAGTATTAGGGACGGCAATATACTGTCCCTAAAACATATAGAGACGGACACTATTTGGGATGGCCCATTGCCGTCCCTAAAAGTATTAAAGGCGACAAAAATAGTTATTAGGACGGCCAAGAGAGGATCCTAATACTCTAATTTTTTATAGTGATATTTGGAATGTTATAGACGTATTTTAATTAAGCCTACCTGTGCTAAAAGCTAAATATAAGAGCCATACTGGGTCTTCATTCCAGGGCGATGAAAATCATGTGATATGAGATGCTAAGTCTTGATTACATGATAATTAGGATGTATGATATGCTTATAAACATGTTATGAAATTTCAGCGAGTGCTGCTCACCGAAGCTGATAGTGGATGCAGACTTGACCAGTCTATACATCCAGCCAAATATGGTCATCTGTTATGATTAACAATACATGCATATTAGTATGAAAGTATATGACGATACTATATATACAAGGTTTGCTTGTGATGCATGCTTGTGATATCAGGTTAAAGGTTAGTCATTTTATGATGTTTATGTTTATAGTGAATTCAATGAGTAAGTTATACTCACGCATTTCATGTTTTATTTAGATCGGCAAAAATATGAGGGAGACTATACTGAGTCAGGAGCTCCACTTATAGATTTTGGTGGACATAGTTTGGTGTATTCCTCTTAATGTGATACTTTTATGCAATATTAGGGAAAACCAACTTTGCATAAACATTTTTTTATGTAAATAAAAATGTACATAGTTGAGTATGTTTGGAATTCCACTATAATTCAATCTTGGGAAATGTAGCAGGTTCTACTGATTTTGAGACGAGTGTCTCATTTATCTGTATATGATTGGTTTACGTGGATACTGTTTGACACGTTCTAAGGTTCTTGGGATTAATGATTTGGTCCTTATTCTCATGTCGGTCATACTCAAAATTTAGACCATACTTATAATAGCTAAAATAAATTAATCAATGAATGAAGATATTGGCCGTGTGCTTTTCCAAACCCTCTATTCTTTTCTTCACAATCCTTATACTTTGCTATGTTGTTATTATCTCCACTATTCTCTTATTTCCTTTGTGTTGTATTAGATAAGTTTATACAAAGGATGAACTTGTGTCACCAAGGACTATGACTGAAAGAAGGTTCGAGAGAATTTAAAAGAAGTTTGACTAAAAGATTGTGGAATATAACGTAAGGAAAACCGATAATAACTCGGCAAAGGAAGAGTCGAGAGGAGCTCGACGAAAGGAAGAGTCGAGATGAGTTTGACATAAAGAAGAATCAATAGAAACGTATACAAAAAGGATAAAGAACCATGATCAATCAAGACCGCAGATAAAAAAGAAGTCGAGAGGATTCCAAAATGATCCACCTAGCTGAAAGACAATATGGAGCTCAGTGGATAAGTCGAGAGGAGCTTTCCAAAAGGAAGAGTCACATGATAATAGTTTTATTTCATAAAATTATGTTTTCATGGGCACATCAAAACATAAAATATGGTATAAAATTTCACAATCCTTATACTTTGCTATGTTGTTATTATCTCTACCATTCTCTTATTTCCTTTGTGTTGTATTAGATAGTTTATACAAAGGATGAACTTGTGTCAGTAAGGACTACGACTGAAAGAAGGTTCGAGAGGATTTAAAAGAAGTCTGACTGAAAGACTGTGAAATATAACGTAAGGAAGAACCGATAATAACTCGGTGAAAGGAAGAGTCGAGAGAAGCTTGACAAAAGGAAGAGTCGAGAGGAGCTCGACATTAAGAAGAATCAATAGGAACTTATACAAAAAGAATAAAGAACCATGATCAATCAAGACCGCATATAAAGAAGAGGTCGAGAGGATTCCAAAAGGATCCACATAACTGAAAGACTATATAGAGCTCCGTGGATAAGTTGATAGGAGCTTTCCAAAAGGATAAACAACATGAGTCATTCGAGACCGCAGATAAAATGGGTCGAGAAAATTCAAAAAAAGAACACCTAACTAAAAAAAACTTTGGACCTTGAGGACCGAAGAGTCATATGATAATAGTTTTATTTCATAAAATTATGTTCATGGGACATCAAAACATAAAATATGGTATAAAATTTAGGAATTGGGGAATGGTGAATTCTGCCATTGATTTATCAAATTACCAAATTATCCATGAACAAATTTTTTATAATATGCATAAAGTAACATGTTATGAAAATTGAGGAGGGTAAAAACGGAAGATCCAATGGATAATATAATTTTAAAATTAAGTGGATCGGTTCTTTGCCTTTATTATTATATAGCACACGAAGCAACAGAGACATCATCGTCATCATCAGCCAAGCTTAGGGAGTCAAAGCCCTCGACGCTCGAACCATTCTTCTCCAGCATATACCTCTCTTCACAACTCCCTTTTTTCTGTCAAAATCCCAAATCTACCAAGGGTACTTGTTTCCTTCTCCCGTTCAATTTTGAATTTGATTTCCTTCGTCGGCTAAAGTTGCCGCATTTATTGGGAACTGCAATAAAAAACCCTAGCTCAATTTTCTTTTCAAAATCCAATCTACAGCTCGCGTGTTTCATCTCGACCTTCGAGTGATGCAAAACCCTAGTTCAGATTCCTGCTTCAAATTCCGGTACTTCTTGATCGTAGATTTGATGATTCGCTTGTGTGCGTTTAAAATATAAAATTTAGCACTTTCGATTAGTACACTCTAGAATTGAGGTGATTTTAGTTGATATGATTTGGTGTTTGTAATGCTATAATCGTTTAGGTTTTGAACTGATTTGCTGTCCCTGGATGGGTTGGTTTGAAGGAAGCAGTTAATTTTTTTGTCTTGAAATATTGAGTCCTTGAGTTTTCTTATAAGTTATGTGCAGATCAAGATTTATAGCAGGGTTTTGGTTACTGCCTACAAACTGCTAATACTTTTATTGATTCTTAATCTGCCTTCTGTTTCCCTATTCGTATTTTGAGCAGAACCTGTTTGTAATACATTAACATTTTGCAATTGCACATATTATATTTCCCTTTTCTCGCACGATTTTGGATTATATAGGAGCGCAATTTTGTTTAAAAAATATAGATAATCATCAATGCCAAACCAGTGGTTCGTTCTTATGGCATAGAGCTTATGTGGTATTAGAAGTCTGAATAATATTGCAAGTTTAGCAATTACCTAACTGTTGAGATATGATTTTTTTATTGATTGTAACCTCCGTCATATTTACTTGTGCAAGGAGAAGTAATTCACCGTTCAGAGCCTCTTGGCATGCTTAGCCAAGTGTTTTGATTTTAGCTCAAATGTTTTTGTTTTTTCTGTTCTAGCAGTCAAAGTTATAGCCTTATGACATGTTTTCTTCATTGCATATGGAAAGTTCCTCACCATTTCTTCCTATATTTCAAAGTTGTCTGACAGTTAAGACACTTAGCTTTCCAACATCCTTGGATTGGTTTTATTTTTATTTTTTTATATTATGTTAGTTGATTATTTGAGGCTGACTCATTGAGATTGTGACTCGATCCTCAAACCAAGGTTCTTAACTCGAACATATTTATTGATGATTTAGAAAATTAATTTCTTGATATAGCGTGCAATTTAACTTTTATTGGATTGAACTTCTTTCACTCTATAACTCTTGGGCATGACATGTCAATTTATTTTTTTGCCTTACAGTTTAGCTTGTACAGTTCTATGTACTGCTTCAATGCTGGGGGCAGTATGCAGATCATAGTTGGGAGAAATGCAAAGGTATCATCCTGCTAGCTGCAGTAGTATAGTTAATAACAATGCAATCGGCGGAGCATCAGCTAGGGATACTTCCCGAGCCGATTCATCTCCACTGCCACCTAATTATTCTCTGAATTCTAGGTATACAATCTTCCAAAATCCTTTTGCAACAGTAATTTGCCACCTCCTTTAATTTTATCGGGATTGGGATTGTTTTCTTTATTTTTTGTTATTTTCGATGAGACTTTTTTCTTCTTCTCAAGGTTTAGCAATCAAATTGTTAATTTTTGAGTAATATTATGAACTTCTTATTTCTGGCAGGAGAGGATCCCAGCTAGGAACATACAAGTTGAAATGTGATAAAGAATCATTGAATACCAGGTATATTCTGCTATTTTATGCACTAGTATGTGTGGATTTATTAAGGAGATTACGGGCTGAGGTTGCAATTAGCTTTCTCTTCTATGAATGTAAATTTGTTGGGTTTTCTTTCATTGGGTCATTATTTTCATTTCTCCTTTCTTCTTTGTGTATAAAATCATAGACTTGGCCCGCCTGATTTCTATCCCCAATCTGTGAACTGTCCTGAGGAGACTCTCACCCGAGAATATGCGCAATCGGGATACAGGGAGACTGTTGAAGGACTTGAGGTATATTTTTAGGATTGATGTAACTAGTTATATAATAATAAAATCTATATATTTTTAGATGAGGATGGCATATTCACTTCCGCTAATTTACCTGCATAATTCATTTTTCCTATCATTAATTCAGGTTACTTCTGCAATTGATCCCAACGCCAAATTTGATTACAGTTAATATACTTGGATCATGATGTTAAAGCCTTATTTGTACTCCATAAGAAAGTAAATTTTATGTCAGCAAAATTGCAGTCTAAAACGTTTCGAGTTATCAAAAAATGAGTGGATTCCAAATAATCTGTCCTGAGTCTTCAGACTCCTATGTGATGGGGGAGCTGTTTTGTCTTATAATAAATTCCCAATGCTAGAATCCTTATATCCCTGTCTAGATTCTCGATGGGTCTTCGTTAGGAATCAGTTTCTATAAATTACATGTCTAGCATCCTGTGTGGTCCATGGTGTATACAAACTCTGCTTCGTCAATCTAAATCTCTATGCATGTTTTTATGATTTATTATTATTATTCGTTTATCGGCTGCTAGTTCTTGGAATAATTCTTTTGATTTACCAGGTAAGTAAACATAAATGATTAGCCATTTTAGATGTACAATGCACATTAATAAGATCTAAAGTTAGTATGCACATTAATAAGATCCAAACTTAGTATGGTTTGCAGATTAATTTGGGAAGTGTGTTAATGGATGTTATTTTTCTGTGGTCCAACATACTATGCTGTGGAAGTGAGAGAGATGGCACTTATATCCCCGTCTAGATACTCCTTTATTTTTAATTTCAAATTTATTCCCATTAATTAATTGATTAATAATTAATATGATACTGCCATTAATTTTTTTATCTTATATCTTACTATATTTACTTTATATATGACAGGAAGCGAGGGAGATCTCACTGACTCAAGTTCAAGCTTTTAATAAGCCTGTTGTCCTAAAGTGTAAAGAGGTGAGCCCCTTGTTGTAGATATTTGATAGAGCCCCTTGTTGTTAATATTTGATAGTGATCTCTTGTTTGATCCCATTTCTCAAACATTAAGTTCTTCATGTTTGTGTGCTCCGATGAACTATGAAACTGCAAGGGCCTTATGTGTTCCTAGTGGTATCGTAGATTTTTAGTCTGTCAGACTCTGGTTGGTGGGTAGGAAGTTTGGGTGAGGGTTATATAAATATGTAGCACAAGGAAGTACTAAATTTTGTTAAATACAGTAGTTTACAAGTTTCATCACTGGTTTATTTTCTTTGCAGTCCATCAGAAAGTGTCTTAGGATCATCAATGAATCTCGGGCTCAAAAGCGTAAGGTGAACATCTGCTTTCGGAACTGTTTTTGACTTGTGTAAAGAAATTCTTATGCAGCTAACCGGGACTTATTCATGATCACTTTTGATGTGTAAAAAATATTCTTATGCAGCTAGCTCTGACTTATTTGTGTTTACTTTTTAACATCTATTGAAGCCATGCAAAAGTATATAGTGAATGTATCTTCAGCAGTACTTATTAAAATCTTCAAATTGTTATGTAAGCTGTATATGTTTTTACTATTTTACTATGGCAGGCGGGCCAAGTTTATGGTGTGCCACTATCTAATAATTTATTAATCAAGCCTGGTGTCTTTCCTGAACAAAGACCCTGTGGGGAAGAATTCCGGAAGAAATGGATTGAGGTATGATGCTTATTTTGACTTGAAGCTTTATTAATGTTCCATAGAGAAACATTTTAAAATGTTATCTCGATTGCTAGTTTCATTAGCTTGTGCTGCTGGGATCAGCTGTAGATCCTGTTGATATGTTACGTCAGGAGTTGTAAAATTTGGGTAAAATGAACTGTCAATGAACATAGATGAAATATCTTTATATCTGATTACCATTACCATGTCATTAATTATATGAGATTTCACTGTTGCTACATATAGAAGTACATGACTAGTGGCCATTTTGTATGTGCATTTAAAGTATTGATTTGAATTTCTCCTTCTCACTGCGAAAATTGAAAACAACATGAATATCACTTTAGATTAACGGAAGACGAGAAAAATAACATGGTTCGTCCATTGGACTGACATCTACTAGGAACTTGTGAAGGACTTGAGAATTGTATTCGCTTTACATAATAATTACGACTACGATACGGTGGCATGGAACTGTATTTATTGAAGTTATATGATTTATATAAAGTATGAAAATGAAAATAATATTTAGAATCAAAATCTTTATTAATGAGAGAGTATCTCATCAAACATACAACCACGGATTTCCCAACAATTAACTTCTTGTGTATAATAATCTCATGAAATCTCTGAAAAGTTAACTCCCTGACTATGAGATGGGAAGTCAATATTTCCAATTGTAAGAAATTGTCATTATGAGAGTCACTAAGATCGATAATCTGGTAAAATTAAGGAATTCCGATTAGTTCTCGAGTATTGGGTTTAAGACGGTTGAATTGAAGAAGTGAAATTTAAATTTTTGTGTTATTTGATGTGCAAGTAGAAGTTTTATTTGATGACATGACAATGAAGTCTAAGGGAAGAGATGAATGGTGCTCCTAAGAAAATCAACTTTGGAATTACTTGTTATTTTTCTTCGTTGTTCACAGAGGATATAGATTGGTATGGAGGTTTTCGTTGTTCATAGGGGATATAGTTTGGATGGAGATTTTACAAAGCTTGTACCACAAGTATTGCGAAAGGGTAATTGTTGTGGCACGTCATGCCAATTATGATAAGGAATTGTCACTAATGGTAACATTTCGGCAAAGGCACTAATCTCAAAAAATGTAATATCACGTGTCTAACCATACTTTTGGAAAGGATCAAACCTTATTCGTTTGTATTTATATGAGATTTTCCTTTCTTATTCTTAAGACAGACCTCGAGACGTTTTAGTTGATCTATGATTTATGTTTCATTCTTTTGGTTTTACTTCTCCTTTATTTCGAAAATGTATTGATCTATTCATATTTTTTTATTGAGTCTTTTCTGATCAATATTTATATATATCTGTGTATATAGATCTTTGTAGGAACAGAGTTAAATATTTGTGAATGGGATGTGGAAAAATTGAGAATGGAGGAAGAGATTGATCTAGGGGCAGAAACAATGTGGTTTATCTGCCAAAATTGGGTTTACAAGCTACTTGGGCTTGACTAGGCTTGAATTCCATGTTCATCAAACAAGCCGAAAGCCGAATTCTGGCTTCATGGTAGTTGACTCATGAGTATTGCAAATAGCTCGTTAGAATATTGTATTATGTATAAATAATATTTATTACATTATTTACTATATAAATATATAAACTAAAAAATAATTATACCATTTATTTCTCTTCAAGATCAATACAATAAATTATTAAACGATGTATAATGCAAATATGGATCTCATGTGGGAACTGCAGATAAAAATCACCACATGTATATTAAGCTTGATACTTAGCCTACGAGTTTTTGAACTTGTTTAAGCTTATATGCTTCTGACAAATATTATATACTATCTATGCTTCTGACAAATAAAAATCACCACATGTATATACTGCAGATACTGCAGATAAAAATCACCACATGTATATTAAGCTTATATGCTTCTGACAAATATTATATACTATCTAAATTATTATTTTGCTGATTTTATATATAATTGGCATACTTTTAAATTGTTAAATCCCGTTTCTCCTAAAAACTCGAACAGGTAGGAGATAAATACTTAATTAATATATATTTTTATATTTCCCTCACGCGAAAGTCAAATTTTATTTCTTTGACGCATGGTCCATAATCAACTGCTTTATTATAAGATATGCAAAACGTGTATATATGGTTTAATAATGATGCTTTACTAAATGTAAGAGAAATTAGGGGTAATTATAGCGGAGGTTTGAATTCTCAGTCACTTCATGCTCCGATATTGTGTTAAATCACGTTTCTTTTATAAACCTCGAACTGGTAGGAAATATGTATTTATTTGATATATATCTTAACATTAAGTTATATCTGTTGCCTTTTCCACGAGTAAAAAATCGCGGGACGACAAAATAATGGATTAAGGGGGGTTTTTTCGGCAGTTATGCGGTGAAAGTTTGGTTTTGGATGTATATATGAAGTGCAGATATGGTATTTAAACTAATTTGTGATACAAATTTATGGAATTAGTTCAATGGATTGTTTGCTTATTCTATATATGTGGTGTCAATACCAAATGAAAAATAGAGAAGGGTAAGGAGGATTCCTTTTTGGTATGTTTGGATAAAAAATATGTGTTTGTTGTTACAATGAGATAATGAAGTACCCTCTCAATAGATCTTTTGACTTGAATATCTTTTTTCTGCTTATCTTTGTTCCTCAGGGCTTATCACAACCACATAAACGGTTGCGATCTTTGGCGGATTACATTCCTCATGGGTACAGAAAGAACTCACTTTTTGAGGTTCTTATTAGGAATAATGTTCCTATTCTTAGGGCGAATTGGTTTATCAAAGTAACTTATCTTAATCAGGTAAGATGCTTCAAATATGTACCATTAGTACTTTTCAGTTTGTAGCTATAATACTAAGTTGTACCTTGTAGATTCGCCCTAGTTCAACCACTATTTCTTCCGGGTCACCTGACAAAGCACAGTTTTCGCGCACAGAGCTCTGGACAAAAGATGTAATTGATTACTTGCAATATGTCCTGAATGAAATTATATCAAGAAACAGTTCTCATTCTGTCCACAGCAGAGATCGATCTCCCATGCTGTATGCTGGGCCATTACAGCATAGAAGTGATCTAACACCAGCTGTCCTTGATGTCGAGGAGCCTTCCCTTCATTTTAAATGGTGGTATATGGTGCGCCTTGTCCAATGGCACCATGCCGAAGGGCTTATTTTTCCTTCACTTATTATTGATTGGGTTCTGAGTCGACTGAAGGTAATAATTTTTACGTGAAATGTTTTCTTGAACCTGATGCTAGCTACATATTTCTATAACAACAATTAGTCATCCTTTATGTGTTATAGTTCATATTTTCTTATTTAATATTCCTATTTGCTTTCAGGAAAAAGAATTGCTTGAGATTTTGCAGTTGGTATTGCCTATCATATATGGTGTTTTGGAAACTGTTGTTCTGTCTCAGACATATGTACGGTCCCTTGCTGGCATAGCTTTTCGTTTCATCCGCGAACCTTCTCCAGGTGGATCTGATCTTGTAGATAATTCTCGGAAGGCATATACCACTTCTGCTCTGATTGAGATGCTTCGATATTTGATACTTTCTGTCCCTGATACTTTTGTTGCTTTAGATTGCTTTCCTTTACCTCCATGTTTAGTATCTCATCCAGTAAATGATGGGAGTTTTGTATCTAAGGGATCTGATGATGCGGGAAAAATGAAAAATGGCTCATCAGAAATGTCTTCTTTATTAAGAGGAAAAGGATTTGATGCTCACTATCAATCCTTATCCTTCGGTCAGGTAGTATTGACTATTCAGAAATGTGCAGACAATCTTGCAAAGGCTGCAAATCCTGGCCATCCAGGTCATAATGTAGCTAAATCTGTACAGGCCCTGGATC
>JAYMTC010000836.1:0-10532 GCA_036897605.1 Melianthus villosus
AACTACTTGAAAGAACTTGCAGTTTCCAATCCCTTGTTTTTCCCCCTCATAGCTATGGTACATTTTTTTTTACTTTCAGATGAATCTCAGACATTAGGAAAAAATTATAATAGTAAACAGAGAGATTGTACCGATAGAGATAAAATATGACTCATTTAGGATACGTTTGAATATGGTAATTTATTTTTTAAAATTATTCTTTAAAAGTATTTGACTAAAAATTGCAAGGTTTTTAAATACCATTTATTTGGGAGAACATCTTAAAACACCTTATTAATTTTATAAAAAATTATTCATCTTTTATCGCTTTATAAAATTTAATTTTTATACGAATATTTTTTTTAAAATATCATATATTTTAAAATATCATATCCAAATATAAGTTTACGGTATTGAAATACGGAGACTCTCACAATTCTGTGAGCACTACAAGAACGCGAACCATGTTTTTATGATTCGTCGAATCATAAGTTGTCTCGGATTCTGTCTGATAGAAGAATAATCTAGAAAGATCCCATAATTTAATGATTCGAAGATATGGTCTTCCTTAAGAACTCCACAAAATGAGTATTTGTTTCGAATTCTGGTTTTATGGTAAAACCATGCAAAAAAGAGGAAATACGGTTAAAATCGTTGAGGAAAAAAATTAGGCAAGAAGATCAAAGGGCCAGTGCTGAAGGAAACAAGGCCCAAAAAGAGGCCCGAGTGGCTCTGTCCCGCATTAGAGATACGACTTGACTAATCATGTTCCTCCTCTCAACATGTGCAACTCCAAGATCGAACCTTTGACCATTGAGTCGAAGATTGTCTGGGGATCACCTCACTTACTATTGAGCCAACACTTTATTGGTGAAATGTACCAACTTTTAAAAGTAACGAAAAAATGATATAATTGTGCCTATTTTTCTTTTGATGTCACCTTTCAGGCATTATATGAAAAAATTCCTCCTACCGTGGTGTCCTATGAAACACGATTTTTTCAGGCTTAAGGACAATAAATTCCACAATTATTAGTACAATGATCCGAGTGAGGAGCGAATGAGGCAACATGGGAAAACTGCAATTGCTCTTTTTCCTCATCTCCACATGAGGATAAGGTGAATTTCGTTGGTGAAAATATTGATATATTCACTGAACTAGGGAGAGTGAAAACCATGCAACAAAGGGAGAAGACGGTTAAAACCGTTGAGGAAGAAATTACGGCACAAGAACAAGGGTCGGGGCTGAAGGAAGCAAGACCCATGAAGAGACCCAAGTGGCTCAAAGACTGTGGAGCCTGGGCATGGTTCGTGAGACAAGCACTAACTGCAAGTATTAGCACGGCTAGTCTTCATTTTATGTTTAGTGTTTCCCTTTATGGTTAAGTGATATTGGATTGTTAGGTTTTGGTTGCCCTTAAAAAATGGATATGAAAAAATTTCGGAAGAAAATACCTTTACATGTGCAAGTCACGTGTTTATATTTAACTGTCAATTTTAACATAAATTAGTAAAAGGATAAATATTGCAATTTTTTAAAACAAAAAGGATTCAATCGACAACAAAGTCACGAAGAATAACGAAATTATAATTTAGCAAAACAAGAGAGACGACTAATGCAATTATGCCAAAAAATAATGTCTGATTCAAATATAAATATGTTTGCGTATTCTTTACATGAAAAGTACACTTTTAAATATGAAAAAACCAAACCAAAACCCCCAACTGTACACAAACATTCAAACAGTACATAAGAAAGATGAAATCTGTTGTGTATGTATGCATATATATCAATGCTCTTCCAACCATTCCTGAATCGCAGAACGAAGAGCGCGATTTGGTATGAGATTGCAGTGTGCAAGCTTGAGGTTCGTCATGGGAGACGTATCGTGCCCACAGTCCAGCCATCCACGCAAAGCCTCTGCCTCGTAAGTGAAACCATCTGCTGCTACATGTGGATCTTGCATTACTTCCTGCAAGTTGAGTAATAAAGGAAATACGTACAGATTTAGTTATTAGAAAATATTGTCTAGTAAAGCTAGTACAGTGCAAGAGTTTTTCATATAGAGATATCATCACAGCAGCCACATTCTTTATTGACGGTTTCAGGCAAGTTCAACAGCAATCTCAAGAGCTTATTTGCAATCATCATTATCTTCTATTTTCAAGCTGGATAGGTAGAACAGATTTGCTTTATAGTAATAAATTACAATGTCCTTTTTTTTGGACTCCATGCATTTGAGTTTAGATTAATTAAGCTATAGTACCCTGGTAACATTAATTAAATTTTCATGCAAAGAGAAGACTTTAATGATAATCAATGCACTAGAAAAGTAATAGATACCTGGAATATGGGACAAATAAAATAAGCAGGAGGATGGCACTGCTCTTCAGAACCCAGTCTCGGCAATGATGATCCCCCACATGAAGCCCTCATTGGTTCAAGTACCCTCCAGATCTCTGATTCAAGGTCTGGACGACTCTTTCGCCTCATTTCAGTACATCTCATTGCCAGATTAGCCAGCTGCTCGGCTTGCACAAATGGCCAGTCCCCGGCTACGGGATCTAGAAGATCTTTCAAATTCCCGGTATCTAATGCATACTGTACATCCTTGATTATTCCAAAAGGTGATCTTCCTGTCAATAAGCGTAATAAAATAATTCCAAATGAGTAGACATCTGATTTTGGTGTGAGCTCTCCAGTTGCTAGGAATTCAGGATCCATGTATGCTAAGGTGCCCTTAGGGACAGTTCTGCAACAAAGTGTTGTATCATTGTCTGAATGCTCGTCAAATGAGATAAGGCGGCAGATTCCAAAGTCAGCGAGTTTGCTCACATAGTTTGCGTCAAGGAGAATATTGGAAGGTTTCAAATCACCGTGTACTATGTTGTGAGGTTTACTAGAATGAAGGAAGATAAGGACTGAACATAATTCAGTGGCAATTCTTATTCGAGCCTGCCATGATAAAGGCGAGGTATTGTCCTTGCACATAAGTCGGTCTTCGAGGCTTCCATTGGGGAGATACTCGTAGATCAGCGCCCAAGCATCTGGACACGTCCCAATGAGCGTGACAAGATTTGGATGCCTCATCTTACTCAAAACATCAACCTGCAATCAACAATGTGTAAAACTAACTTATAAACAAATGCAACCTCATTCTCAAAAGTGCAGTGTCACATTTTTTCTGTGTCATCAAATTTTTTGTAGCAAAATGATTGAAGATTTCATTTAGACAAATTCTTGGCATTTTTTTAAATAATTAGGGTGTCAAATATATCTAGCACCAACTAAGCTTCAGTATAAAAATAGAGAAACCGTAAATACAATTTGCATTTTTCTGAGGCATACATAGTGATTGGATAAATTAAGGTGCACCATATCAAAAACAGAAACAAGCATAATAATATGCATGTAAAGGGCAAACAAAAAAACTAACTGAAAATTCACATCTCCAAATTCTACTTAGCTACAGGAAAAAATAGACAACATGTTTCAATAATCTAAAGTTAATACTTTAGCATTCCTACCTCCTGTTGAAATTCTGAGGGGCCTTGCAAGCTATCAGAATCCAGCATCTTGATAGCCACCTGGGTTTGTCGCAGAAGACCTTTATAAATGCTCCCATATCCCCCTTCACCAATCTTCGTGGATGGATCAAATTTTTTAGTCGCTTCATTAACCTCTAAGAAAGAGAACTCAGGGTAGAATTGTGTCCAGTCTGTGCTTGAGGATTCTCTTCGATTTCTCCGTAGCTCCTCAGATTCTTTGAGTGCGTTATCACGCTCCATTTGAAAATCATCTCGTTCTTTTTTGTAAGTTTGTAACAGTTCAACAGCAGAAATGATCTTCTGCTCCAACTCCTGAGCCATCTGATCAGACTCCGCAATTTGGCTTTCTATTAAATCTTTCTGATCCAAGGCAAGGCGAAGTTCTTCCATAACTTCGTCTCGCTGTTTCTTCATCTTTACAAGTTCGTTTCTTTCTTTTGCCAATGCTTCCTCGATCTCTTTTCTTTGTTTCAACTCTCGAGTATACAAGGTTTCTGATGCCTTCACCTGTAAGTTGATGTTCCTGATTAGCATTTTCAGTAATTATTGAGAGTTCAATTTTATGTTTGGAGGTCATACAAATACAATGGATCTAGTGCAATGGACGATTAATGCCTTCTCACTTTTGACATTCTATACACCAATTTAAACACGGTGTAAGGGCTCTGTTACCTCGTTTTTCTCTTTTTCGTTCGGTGGTCGAAAATATATAAGCATACAATTACATATCCATATCTATCCAGAATCAATGGATATAAAAAGAATAATGTCTATTTACAAATTTTCAAAATGAGACTTCGATGCACAGTCTACAAGGAACTGAGGTCCTCTACAGTTCTTAAAAACTCTGAATTTTAGAATTTTAATCTGAACCATTGATCTGTAAAATTAATGGTTCAGATTGTGACACACAAATCAATGTAAAAATATGAATTTAAAAGTAGTAGATGTCATATCCCAATCACGACCAGTAATTGTAAATCAATGGTCAGAGTTCTTAAGAACTCTTGACGCATACTTCATCTACACTACCAGAAGTAAACACTCAGAGCACTTTATTTTCTTTGATCCTATGATGCCATAATCCCTAGGTGAATTTCCTTTCAACATCATATGTATATATGGATATCGTAAATGTGCTATATCTTAATCTTAGTTAATGACATGAACTTAGCTAGCTTGTTAAGGAGCCGACTACCTAGGTGAGGTAGAACACATTTGGTCTTTGACATGATTGCAAGATACTTAACCGAGCACGCTAACATGGTAGCATGGAGATCTCCGATTATGAGAAATACTGAATGAATGCTCATATTATACTTCAATCATGAAATCTTTCAAAGAATTTAGCGGTTTGATAGTTGTAACTTCAAACTTACCCTGCGTATAGCTTCAATGGCATCTTTTTCAGCACTCCTACACCTGACTGCTTGTTCAAATGCTTCTTGCCTTGCATTCTCAGCCTCTTCCATGGCTCGTTCAAGTTGGTCACAAAGATTGCCATCTATGCTTCCATCCTACCAAATTAATTGATTAATCAATTATAATTTGGTAGTACAATATGGGGAAGGCATAATTAATGATACAAATGAAAATGAAAAGTCCCTCGTATATAACAAAATGAACTAAAAATCATCCCGAATTATGTACATATCAAACTCGATAGTTCTGTACCTACCAGGATACTAGGAGGAGTTGATTGGTGAAGTTCATCAGACTGCGGAAGTCCGCTTAGCTCCAACCCAGTATTGGTTCTATCTGTCATCACATGTGGAATCAAAACACTCTCAACTCCTCCATCAAATGAACTCTTTGATGGACCTGAACATCGGGAAAGACTCCTTGTGTATAATCTGTCACCTTCATCTGAACTCCCTTCTAATTCAAACCTGCTACGTGGAGTTGGTGGCTCTACAGATCCACTAATACAATCTGGTGAAGAAAGTGCCCTTACTCTCCTTCCAGATCCATTAAAAGACCATATTCTGTGGCACAAATCCTGAACTGGATTTGTAAGATTTTTTTTATTAGTCTGAACCATATTAACTGAAGGTGATCTCATGCTATTTGAATTTCCAACTTCCCTTTTTGGAGTTGCTAGCAAAGACATGGATGAGATTTCTAAGCCAGGTCCATCCGAAATACCTTCCCTGTATTGATATGGAACTTGCATCACATTTAGGTCCTTAATATTAACTAAAAAAGCGCAAACCCAATGCACAAGGCTCCAATCCATGCGAGGCCTGCGGAAGGTCCACTAATGTACATATTTCCCTTCTGTTTTTCAGAGGAGACTGTTTTCGGGACTCGAACCTGTGACGATTTGGCTACAAGGCGGCAAACCTTGCCGAGGCTCGCCCTAGATACTCAAAATCAACTAATTGATTAAAAATCTAAAGGTATTTGGAAATAAATAATTTGTTCAATTAGAAACGCATGCTTAATTTGGTCACAAGGCAGCATGCACATGCTTAATTTGCATGCTGGGAAGTAATCCCTCAGAGACTCAAATTCAGAATGGACTTCCAACTAAAGGGAAGCTCAAGGCAAAGGTCAGCACCCATGCTGTATACTAGAGTAATTAGATATGCAGTCTTATCATTGTTTCTGCGATTTGGACCTTATTTAATAAGATATCAAAACATTTTGAATGGAAATTAACACCTTCATGCCGTGTATATATCTTCATCATATAAACAATGACTATCAAATAAGACGAATACCTTGTGTGGATCAGATTTCCTTTGCAGACAAACCATATGTGACAGGAAGCAGGTGCTTGGAGGCACAATCGGATGGCTTTCTTAGACTTGAGCTCCATCATTTTCCTGAAAGGCAATACAATCTATCATGTTCCCTATTTTTATTATTTTATTAATTGAATCAATTTAAGTATTTAATTATTTGTCAGTGGTTAGTGAGTTATTGGAGTATTATGTGTAGATGAGTGATCATCTGTAAGTGGGTTAGAAGTAGAATGTTGCTATAAATACGTTTAGATTGTTTAGTTATAGATCCATGAATTATATTATGCAACAGTTACTGAAACTCTTCTCTACCAAATTACTCCTGTCATTCCTTTCTATAACTATTCTCTACTCTTTTCTTGTTCACTTGGTTTCTCTCTCTCGTCTTATCTAATTCATGCTCTCTTATTATTTGGGTCCACCACACAATCTCAGATAAAACGGCAACTTAATGTTTCTGAATTCACAATTTTTTTCTAGCACTCTGTCACCAAATGCTCCTTTATGGCGGCTATATTAATATCATAATCAAACGTTGACTCGCAACTCCCTTTAGATTCAGAGCCTGCCATATTATCAGCTTTGGCTGCTAAAATCTTCCGGGAATTGGATAAGAAGCATGAAAATAAAAAGTAAAAGTTCCACAAAGCACGAGGCGGATTAACCATCTGTTTAACCTAAGATGTAAATGTCCCCCATTGAAATTACATAACCAAGTAGTTAAACTATTAATTAGTATTGAGAGTATAACCTATTTCCCTCACTTGTAAAGTTGTCATCCAACATTTGTATATTTACATACTTTTCCAATACATCAATGTTTAATTCACTCGTTACTCTCCAATTGATTGCATAAAAATGCAAACTACAACTCAAATGATTGGACATGTGGCTAAATTAGCACCACAAAAGAAAATAGTCGCTTTGCTCTCTTGGGATATCCAGCTTGGAACTGAGACAAAAAAATAGTTACAACAGTTATTATTTGGCTTACCTTGAATATTGCCTGTCTGCTGCTGCTCCCATTACAAGCTTCTTGATCCCATGCTGAGAGATCATTTCCATAATTCCTTTCTCAATACAGTCCATTTCTCTATGTAACTTCCCCGCCTGGACCTAAAGTGAACAATGTAGAATTCCAAAATATATCAGCAAGTTCAGCATTTCAAAATGAAGTTCTTAGTTTCATAACCGTGAACTAGAACTTAAAAGTTTGTACTGTGGGTACTACTTCTCAGTAGCTTCACCGTTCATATTCTGCTCTACACCATTCCTGTACTTTTTTTTATATATTTCTGGGAATAATAAATTTGCTAATTGCACCATGCTGAATTTGCATAGGCCCATGTGATTTGAAACCTGGTGGACAAGGTTCGCTTTGCCCCTAGGCCAGCCACACAGGGTTGAGTGTTTGAGAGTCCTCTTATCTAGTTCATGGAAGAAACTTTTTTTTCCTTGGAATACAAACTTTCAACAACTGAGGCAGAATATGTACAGGGAAAAAGAAACAAGAGAAGAAATAATACCCCCATCAGGCGACAAGTGTGAAGGTGTTTGTTAAACATTGTATGCATATTGTCCCTCTCAATTTCTCGGTACGCCATGACTTCTTGTTCTTTCATTGCGCTTGCTGGAAATTCTGTACCCACTGTAAAGCAAGGGGGAGAAGTTGAATAACATGGACTATTTTATTTTTAAATACAATGAATCATGATTATTTAATATTAGCTGAACTTTTTCAATTATCCTTCTAAGTAGACTTCAAAATTGTCATGATTATCAAGCAAGAAACTTGACTTTGAGAAAGAAAGGATAAAATGTTTGGTTATCTAGATTTAACAAATTTATACCTCGTCAATACCCAAGACAATTGGCCATCCACAAACAAGTTAAAATTTGTGGTTAAATTCAACACAAGCGTCCTACTTTAGTTTCATGGGACTATGATAAGCACAGAAAAGTTGGGTTCAAATTCAACAAAAAATTATATAAGAATCCGAGTTAAAATTCAACCAAAGGAGAATGTCAATTCAATTTGTTGACTCAGCCCACTAAAACCAGAAAGCACATATTGTAAACACCATATCCAAATTTAGACTTACTCAAGGGTATCATCTGTGCCGGTTGATGAACATGAATTATACAAATTCTCTTCCCTCCAGAATTCTGCAAGGCCCATAACACAGTCGATTCACTCTCCTTCACCTTCTTCCCCACCGCAACATATATAATATCGTCAATCGCACATGCCACAGGCACTTCCACAATTTCTCTCCTACTTGCCATAATCTCAGGAACTTGAATGTGCCGAAACCTCAAACCATCATCCAACCGCGGTTGCCTAAGACTGGGGACCGGACTCACTACAGCCATGGTAAGCTATCTCAAACAGTCAAACGCCTTCATTTCCCCATCGTTTACCCCGAACTTACGCAAACGAACCTAATTTTTCCACATGCACTTATCTACATGAGACCTAATTAGGGCTATTTTCTCTCGTAGTCATCTAGAATGAATCCTAATAACTGAAATTGAAAGGAACAAGGGAGGGATTTTTAAAGGCTTAATGACGTTAGGATTGGGAAGTAAAAAGAGATTGATTGGACTTTAGCTTCATCCATTTACAAATACAGAGCTTGATGATCAACCTCCATAAATTCATGCTCCTAATCTCTCCCTTTCACTCTCAAGAGAAGTTTCCCGTAACCATCTGCCAAGATGGAAAATTATTAATTGATAAAATAAAAGCGACATTAATGTTGCGTGGGCCATTTTCATCCCGTCTACAAGTTTTCTGGTGTATAGTTTTTAAATCATTGTTTTGGACATTTGAGTTTATAGCGTTTATTGGATGCCCCCATTAAATTTAAGGCTTCATGCTTATATCAATCTCACCATTTGAACTTCCATCAAATTTGATATTGATATATTGATTATAAATTCAGTAATTTTAATTATTTGAATAGATTAATAATTTATTTTTAGTCCTTTGTCTATTTTTCATTACATTTATCGTATGTTTGATTTTAAATTAATTTTTTATTTTTACGTGAAAGTAGAAGAAGGTTGAGGCTTGGTTAATATTATGTCACGTGGGGCTAGATAACGAGAATTGAAATAGAAAATAGACGCATAGGCGGTCGCATAACATTCATCTACTCGAAAGATTAAAATTACTGAACTTATAATCGATGGATCAATATCATATTTGACATTAACTCAAAGGACGAATGTATCTATTAAACTTAAAGTAATAAAAAGTTTCTGATTTTTTTAATTAAAAAATAACTACCATTTTTTTAATAAATATAATTTTTAAATTAATTTACTTCATCATATCTCGTAAGTATAATTATTTTGGGTAAACAAATTATATATGAAAAAATATGCAATTTTTTTTTTGCAACCCATACTTTTCAACTATATAAATATTTGGGAAAAATCAAATAACGTGTACAAAAATACAACCTTGAAATTCGGACGTACTAAATTTGAAGTCGAAAAATTCGAAAGTTGTGTATTTCTAAATAACATTGAATTATGTCTAAATATGATATGATTATAAAATATGGATGACAAGCTTTCTATAGATATATAGGTTCTTCAAAATAGAATTAAAGTGGACAATATATGGCCGATCAAAAGTTAGTATAAAAATATTATATTTGTAGACGTACATGTTGGGAGGTCTTTAATTATATTATTCCACACTCCGAGTATAATTAGTCATTTCTCCAATGCAGGATAGAGATACGTGTGGTTTACCAAAAAAAAGAATGAACATTAAAATTAATTCATAATAAAAAGTTATTTAATGAAAATTTAAACAGTCATAAAATTAACTCTTAATTATTAAGTTTATTTGATTCAGTGGTCCCTTGGCATTCTGAATTTTTTTGTTTTGGTCCTTCAACTATTTTATCAATGATTTGATCCCTTAACTCACTATAGCGTCAGAACTCTTATCGTGATTCATTCATGCCCCCCTTCGTTCCGAAGCAAAAAAAAATATATGGAAGATAAGATTTATTTGTTGCATTGCTTTTAGTTTTAATATACTTTTGGTACGTGCATGTGCTTTATAATTTATGGAATATCTACGAAAGAATATGCACTTGACAATCACTTTTAAATTAACGAATTAACGATCTCAAGCTCGATTATATAAGCTTATATTTGTATAAGATATTTTAATTAATTAAAATTTTTATTTTATTTTATATATAAAATAAATCATGTAGAAGATTTCAAAATTTTA
>JAYMTC010000837.1:0-10532 GCA_036897605.1 Melianthus villosus
GAATGTTTTCTGTATTACAATGTTATAATGTACAAGTCAATATATAGAGGCATAATTTACCTAACTAAGGAAACTTAGATATAGCCAATATTAAGGCTATATACATTGAACCTATAATGCATGACTAATATTATGATCATATACATTAAACCTGCAATAAATGAGTCTACATACATTTTACAATAAAGGAGTCCACATACATTAAACCTAAGAGTCAATATACATTGAACATGAGAGTCCATATACATTGAATCTAGTCAATGACACATTAACAGTTTGGGAATACAAAAATCATATTGCATTTGAGAATCGCCGACAATGAAGTAAATATCTCAAATTATTTTTTGTTGAAAGCAATTTAGTTTTGAGGATCTTCTTATATTTGAAATTGATTTGAAATGGTTAATGGCTTAACCTGATAACCTTCATTTACTACTCCAAACAATTGTAAGATTACTGTTCTTTCTTTTCTCTTTCGAGGTTAACATTTTATAAAAAAAACGTAGAACGTTGTATTGATGGTGGTGAATGGTGTAGCCGGTAAGAGTCGAGAAGCAGCCGAGCACATTCCTTCACTTCCGTAACCGGTGCCGTTGTTATCAGATATGGAACTCATGTTTATAGGAATCGACAAAGACCTTGGTATCTTGCATATAAATCATGAGTCAATTATTAAAAAACAACAAGCTCATGTTCCGGCTCTTATTATCATGTATGTAGATGTGACATAACATTGAGGTACACTAATACTTTTCTTTAAATTTTTTTATTATCTTTGAATACTAATATTTTTCTTTACAGATTCTTCCTTTCTCATCTCAATTATATGACAACTCATATATCATACAAATTTGAATATACAATTTAAAACATGTTGTGGTAACCTACCTGAGTTTTATTTGGAACATTTTTTGCTGAACTGATACAAATCTAAGTTTCCTAACTTTCCTAATAAATTTTCTGTATAACCATTTTTTACTTGAGCCATTACATAATTAAATATATGTTGTCTATTCTAAGACTGAAGATAAAATAAAAAGATAAATGGGAGGCCGCATGTGATTATGGAATATGAGTTTAAAGATGTGCCCCTCTCGCAACTCAATGCATTCAAGTAATTGTTCTGTCATTTATTAGAAATTCAACAGTTTATTATTATAAATATTTTGGACCATAAATTAAAAAAAATCATTATTTTACTTCATTCGTCCTAGAATTTTATTACTTGCTATGCATCCTAACCTCAAGACATCTGAAAGAAAGGTTGTCCAAAATATTTATGATATTACATAACATACTACAGACAGTTTTTTTCCATAAGATAATTGTAGTATGTTATGTAATATCATAAATATTTAGGACATTTTCTAAGATAATTGTAGTATTTTATGTAATATTTAACGTACGTATTTTATATTAACTAAATATTTCAAAAGTTTGTAAGTGCTGCGTTGCACCATTAACATTGACCTCTAATATTTTTATAGTGCAATGGAGTTTATCTTATTTTCTCTACTCTCTATGTTCTGTTCTGTCTAGATTATAGGTTTTTCTAGCTTACGTAATGTGATTTTCCTTAATTTTGCATATCGAAGTAATTATTTGTAATCCGCGCGCGATGCGCGAGTAAAATACAAAATACTAGTTGTATATAACAGCTAGCAGTTCAGTCAAACAAGTTTTCAGTTCCTCCAGGATATAGATACTGTATAATCTCCCAGTTACTAATTGGTATATTAAGTGCAGCACAAAGTTGTGCGTTGAGAACCCTGCTCAAACATTTGGAGATTAGTTGGAACACATTCAAAATCTTGTTAGCTGCTACTTGATTATATGGATAGTTTTTTAATTGCTGCAAATTTTGGTCAGTAGTGTGAAAACTACTATCGAAACTATTCATAGAGAGTTTTACAAATTTGTAGAGTTTTATCTGCTCTTCGAAAGGTTTATTTTTTATTTTATAAGGGTCGTCTCCCTCTTAATGAAGGTTTTCTCATTTTCTTAGATGATTAAGTATTTAGGTACTTTTTTTTTGTTCATAGTGGTATGAGGACAGATCTACACGGAAGTCTGCTTCTATAAATGTTTGTGAACTAAATAGAGCAATAACAAAATTTCAAAATTATTGGCTCGATTTCTGAATTTTTTTAAGATTTCTTCTTCCGGATAAACAATTTTATACTCAAGGCTTAATTGTTTTAAAGATATGATCATTGTATTTCATTATGATGTAATATTTCTATCATATTAATGAAATATATTTATTATCTGAAAAAAAATTTAATAAATATTAAAGTATAGAAGAAACTCGGGTATAAATTTTATAAGTTAATTTGTGATCTTATTTAAAATATCTAAACAAAGTTTAATTATATTATAATAGGCAGTGACTATCCAAAATACAGTAAATCGTGAAGTTCTTTCATTTCATCTTACAATTCCGAGAATATCAATTGTAACTATAAAAGAAATGATTAGCACACTGTATTTTTATATTATATACTTTAAAATTAAAAATTGTAAATACTTTAGTTTCTTGACATGTTTAATGCGTATTTTTATTTTCTTGCATGAAATATATTAGAGAAGAAACAGTGCCAGAGTTTGTTGATCCTATATCGTTATGAATGGCTACACGTTCAAGGAATAGTAGATTTAATGAAAAAGATACAACTGCGGGTAAAGAAGTATATGTATTATTGTAATATAAAATAATATGTAATATGAAAATTTAACAAATTGTTTTTACTTTTCAGGAGTTCATACGAACATTGTTTTTACCATTCAGGATTCTATACGAACAAGACTGGAGGCAAATTGTTTTAGTAAAGGATTCCCGTGTAAACAGTAGAAACCACATATAGGTAATCACTGAAATTAAAAAGATTCAATTTAAGTGAAAATACCAATTTTGGTGATTCTGCTTTGAGGAATACAACAGCTATCCGAAGATGCCTTGGATGTAAACACTCTCTTGGCTGATTCTGCGTTTTAACTTAGATGTACCGCAGAAGCTGGGCCTTCAACACAGAATTCAAAGCAAAGGCAAACAGGGCCATAACATGGACAGTCTTGTTGCCTTCTCTCATAGCTAGAATGCAACCAATGAAATCAAACAGAGATTCTAGCCTCTTAAGAGATCTCTTCTGGCTCCATTTTTCTCAACAGAAACATACTACTGTATTGCACACAAACTGGGAAGGCTTCCGCCTCATTCGGATAATCAACTATCTCTCTCTCTCTCATCATTAAATATATGTAGCAGGGACTCTTTTTTACCATGCCATCGAGAACAAGAGATGTCTTCCAGCTTCATTTTTCTCGTACTCAAAGCATCAGTTGTTGATAAACAATCTGACAGCAGACGCCAAACAAAAATCTTATATGTAGAGGAATCTCTGCATTCCAAACAGCCTCCAGTTCCATGTTCGTCCTTCATATACCCCAGTCCCTATATGGATGCACAAAGGCACTGACCCTTTTAAGAGATGACTGTTATCCCTGTTTGGTTATGTATCCCAATTTATCTTCACCGCCGCCCCTGCAAAGATAAATATCACAAATCTTATCTGCTAGTTCTTTTGGGAACTACACTTCGACGTGCTAAAACTTTATTAATAGATTATTAAGCGTATAAAAATTAAAAAAATTGAAGGTTGTAAAGTCGAGAAACATACTATTCCATCCAAGAGAAAACATACCATTCAAATCTCATGACAAATTCATAAAGTCAAGGCACACTTGATTTGTCAATTTTGAAACATTTCGTTTGTAGAATTTAGGGCATGACGACATTAGTATCGAAATGTTTCCAATACCACTTCATGACATTAATATTGAATGGTAACACATTAATGGTTGGAAGTGATATTGTTAAACTACCATATTCATTTGAATGTTGTCTTTTAAGAAATATTCTCTTTATAGTCTGAATTGAGGGTACTAGTGTAGACAATGGTTGGCAGTTATAAAACATGATCTGATGAATGCGGGCCACCGTATGAAAACTGAACAAGCCATATCAAACTGAACATCAAAGAGCTCAGAAGTTAAAGGTTACGAAAAGCACACTTCAGATACAGTTCTGTTGGGAAATTGAGTCCCATCAAATAATCTCATCAATTTAATTTTAATGACTTATAAAGTAAATCAAGTTTTAACACTTTGTTCATTGTGCAAGATCCAATTTTCAGAAACTAAATTAAACACATACAAGTTATGTTATGAAGGTCCTAAAAGACAAATATGTGGAAGACCTCAACCTCTGGACATAATTTGTAAGTAAAACAATTTGATTAAATCTAAATCTCAAAAGTTTAAGTTGTTCATGCATCAACATTTCAAGTTTGTACTAGTTTCGAATAATTTTTTTACGAACTATTTCTATACACATTGCATATGATTTATATGTTATAAAAACTTAAAAAATTGAATTCGGGATGTCCAAAAAGAAAAATGCCCGAAATTTTTCAAAAAGGTAGTGTCCTCTGTGATTTTTTCACCATTGGGGTGTCGACGACGTATCGCCATATCAGCGATGACATCGCCGCGTGCCTGCTGGCTCGATGGTTGGCACGGCGATTTTATCGCCACGCGATTTTGTCGCCGGAAAAAATAGTCGTTTTAATTTTCTTATTTTCTCTCAACCCAAATTAGTTCAAACGGTCATAAATGTCTCACTCTCTTGTTTTCACTATAAAAAGCCATTCGAACGTTAGTCAAACACAGTTACAACACTCTAATATAATCCCTTGAATCATTTTGAAGATCAAAGTTTTAAAAATCATTTGCTCTCATCATTTTCAAACTTCAATATTTTTAAGTATTTGAATACCTGATCTTTATCATTGACTATCATCTCATAGTATTTTTATTGAGCTTTAAACTTATCGAACTTTTTCTACATAATTTCGTCTTGTAAAAAGGAAACAGTTGAACAAAATCTCATTGTTGGATTTTGGCTAATTTTTTACTTATTTTAAACAAACAAGAAATTTGTCCAAATTCCCTTCACCATTTCAACCAAAGATTTTCTAAACTCATCGATCTCCAAGTCTTTAGAAATATTTTGTAAGGTTACTATTCACATTAGAAAGATTATTTTATTGAACTCTCGATTTCTATTGGGAGAGTGGATGTAGACAAATTTTGGTGGGAACCACTGTAAACGTATCTTGCAAATGACTTTACGCTTCCACACTTGTGCAAATACTCAAACCATTCTCACAATTATTTGAATTTCTAAAAGGTCTTCAAAACTTTTAAATTTCAATTTCTAAGTACAACATATTCATCCATCTAATGTTGTCAACTTGGACAACGACTTCGATGTACACATTCCCTTAGCCATAGAAACAGGCTAGACATCTTTCCTACAGGAATGCCAGACCAATGCTCAAAGACCAAATAAAAAGAAAAGAACACGAAGAGAAACTTCGAAAGGACATCATCATCATTCATAAAATTATAAATTATTGCTAAATAACATACATTCTCTGTCTTTAAGAGATGTGGTAAATGGAGAATGCTATGTGATGTATAAACAAAGAAACCTAAGATGCTAAGTAGGTATTAGTGTATGTGGAGCAGATATCAAATAGTATCAGAATGGCATTCCCGACGCTTATCGGGCACTTCATCAAGTGATGACATAAGTAATGTCGAGAAATTTCTCGGAGTTTTATAAAATATAATATATACGTTATTTTAGTTTTTACTTTTATACTTAATAATTAAGTTTTGTTATATTATGCTTTATTTTTTATACGAACATATGATATTTAAAATTCTAATTTATTTTAAAATTTTATTTATATTATTAGTAAAAATTATTTAATACTGTTATACTTAAATATTCATGTTATTATGTTAAATTTCGCATTGTTAGCATTTTTCTATGTATGTATATATAATGTTTGAATGTTATTTTTGGGTACATTTTATATAGTTTACTGTTATACTTTAAAAACTGAATTTTATAATCTTATTTTTTTTATAATAATTTAATATTTTTATTTCTAGTCAAATTTAGAATATTTGTCTAATATCTTAAAGACTACAGTTTCTTTTCCGGTAGATAATTCGCATAATATTTTAGAAAGTGCCGGTAATTCCTGGCGCTTTAATAAAAGCTCGAATTATGTGCTGAGAAAACTCATTTTTCTTGTAGTGTAACCTTATTAGGATGGCGGACACTTGTTTAAACCAGATTTGAAGTGCCATGTTCCTGCTAACCTACTTCTGATTTTTATCACAATTTTGTGAAACCCTCTTCTCTTGGTTCAGCTTAAATTATTTCAAGGAATCTCTCAGCATGATGCATGTTTTCTACATAGTATCCCATATCTGCACCCGCACATAGAAAACTTAGCATATGAAAAAGCATTCCATAAGTTTTATGAACTAATACCACAACAAAATGGAAGCAGGTCGCCAGCAAAGCACAGTCAACTTATCTTTTATGTGCTTTGCTTTCAACCTGCTTTTATTTGGTTGTGGTACTAGTTCCTACAATTCACCGGCATTGCAGCAGGCTTCATGCAAATTCGTTGTATGGGATACTTTTATCTTCCAAGAACTCTAAAGCTTCAGTTAGTCTCCACAACTTACAAAACCCAGTTATTATATCCACAGCCATATTTTCAGATAAATTCCACCTCTTTCTATAATATCATCAAGAAGGTTTATTGAATCATCAAACTGACAATTCTTCCACAAACATACCAAATCCCATACATCATTGAACCTGGCATGCAATTAGAAGCTCTTATAATTTTAAATAACTTTTGTCCCCGTCCAATTTATTTTCTCTTAAAAACAAATGTATTGTATAGGTATAAAAGCTTACATCCAACTGACATCCAAGCTCAAATATCTCTCCTAATATAGCAGCTGCCTGAGATGTTACTGTGTCTAATAAATATTTGTAAGACAAGAGACTTTGTAACTCCAAAAATATTTAGAAATAAACATTTGAAAGACTTCATGAGTGATTCCTAATAACTCCAAAAATATTTAGAAATAAACATTTGAAAGACTTCGTGAGTGATTCCTAATGTAATTAATACTTGTAAGACCAGAGACTCTAAAAAACTCCAGACACTAATGATTAGAGAAATGGAGAAAATTCCTAGCCCATGAGATTTTGCACTTTCTGTGGCTTTTGTTTAAAAAGAACTTTCAAATGTGGTAAATACTTTAGTGATAGACTACTAAGGACGTAACCGCGTCAAAAAGAATTCATAATTGTTTCATGACACTCTAAAACTTAAAAAATGAGGAGTCCAAAGTTGAGAAAACGCACATGCTAGCCCATGAGATTTAACAATTTTAAGATATTTAAAAATACTCACATGACTACTAACTTTATTAATACTCATAAGATGTAATATGAGTGTATATCACACTATGAAAATTAAGATATTTAAAAGAAATCGTTCAGTTCAGTTATAACTTTTTAATGTACTCCTAAAATGTAAGTGTGACTATCAAAATTCATATTTGTGTGAACAGATATACCAAAAATTGGACATTCCAAAATGGGGAAAATGTGTGTGCTATATACTAGAGCATCTGGAGCACATACCATTTCACTGACCTTGTTACGATAGGCTGTACTTGCTTAAAACCAATTTGAAATGCCCAGTTCCCGCAAACCTGCTTCTTAAATACTCGTCTGTTATCAGAATTTTGTAGATCCCTCCTCTTCCCTTGCGCATGGATCAACTTATATTATGTCCAAAAATCTCTCTAGCATTATGCTTAATTCTAGCCCTCCATTTTTTGAGTTCACTTCTCAGTCTCCAAACTAATCCACATCTGCACCCATGATTAGAAAACTCAATACCTTTGTTCGACTTTTTCACCATGCTCAGTTAGCAGAAGAAAATACATTCTAAAAGTTAACATGTATAGGAACTAGAACCGCAACAGAACAAAAGCAGGTCGACTGCAAGGCACAGACAAGTACGATAAGTTTTGAGTCCGAATTTTAGAACTTTCCATTATCTTTCCGGTCAAGATGATGATGAAAATACAGTCCAACGTGGTGCTTCGGTTAATTAGACTATAGGTGAGTTTTGGAGAATAAATTTTGATTCTGGAAGAGCATATATATATATTACTATGTTAAAAAGATGTAAGCTATACCCCTGCAGATAGCAATTAGGAACATAACTCTCATGAACATTGAACCAGATGTTTCATTCTATTGAAAAGACTGCAAAAGTATGACTAACCTCAAATGTCAATCCCTTTCCAGAAAAAGACTGATTCGTGCACAATATACCTCTCTTCACAACCAAATAGAAATGATCTTCATGGGAAAGATATACTGTCGATCAATCAAAATGTTACATACAGCTGATTTTTCACTTTTATAGTAAGCCTTCAGCAAGTATGTTGCTAACATTGTCTTGGGCAATAAAATGCTCATATACAGTAGCTTTTGCATCTTTTTCTTCTTTAACATTAGATCCAACCAACAGTGCATGAGTTCTAGCATCTGGGACCCATCCCTTTTCCAACATCAAATCTAGTAGCCTGCAAGCTTCGGTTTTATCCCCCTCTTTCCATAAGCCCTTAATCAACAAGTTGAACATCGTGGAATCTAGGATTTCACCGTTAGTAACAAGTTCATTGATCCCACTAGAAACCAATCGTAACTGAGAACGGCTAACTAAACACGACAATAGATCAACCATTGTTTCTGAGTCAGGTATTAGCCTTTCCTTTACCATCAAATTAAAGAGAGACGCAACCTCATTTGTATGATTCAATTCACACATTCGCTGTATGAGAATGCAATAGTTTTCTGTACGAAGAGTGCAACCTTCTACCAGCATTTGGGAGAGGATCACTAAAAGACCTTTAGTGTTGCCTGATTTAGACAATTCAAGCATTAGAGTAGTGTAAGTGAGATTAGTGCAGGATGTACCAGAACTATAAGCCAATGATCGTGACCTGATTGCTTCATCCACCTTTCCTGTGCCACAGAGACTCTTGATCAACATATTGAAGGGGGAAGACTGGAGTGGAGATTCATTACTAGACATGTAACAGAACACTTCATCTGCCTCTTGAATCTTTCCCACCTGACAAAGGCCTTCAATTAGCTTCGAGTAAGATACAGAATCCAAAACCCAGCTTCTAGTACAAACATGATGAAACAGCCTTAGAGCATCCTCATAGTTACTGGATCTACAGTTACCGAGTACAAGGGCTGAATATGTCCCACAATTGGGCATTAAAGCTGACATAACCATTCCAGGAATAAGCTCCAAAGCTTTCCCAACACTAACATTCTCACACAACCATTTGATAAGAATATTCCATGAATCGCAATTGGCAATATTCCTTTCACGCATTGTTTCAAGCACTGGCATGGCAATAACAAACTTATCGGCATTGCAGCATCCCTCAAGCAATGCATTATATGGTGAAGTTTCAACAACATTTTTGTCTTCCAAGAAGTTTAAAGCTTTAGTTAGTCTCCCCGACTTACAGAACTCGCTAATCATATCCATAGCCACATCTTCACATAACATTCCACCTCTTTCTATCATCTCATCAATAAGGTTTACTGCTTCATCGAACTGGCAATTCTTACACATACATCGAATCAAATCCTCATATACCAACAAATCTGGCACAATATTAGAAGCTCTCATCATTTTAAACAGCTTTAGCCCCTCCTCCAGTTTATTTTCTCTGCAAAATAGAGGTATTGTACAGGCATAAAATCTCACATCCAGCTCGCGCCCGAGTTCAAATATTTCTCCCAATATACTGGTCGCTTCATATATTCGTCTTTTAGCAAAAAGACCCTCAATTACGATTTGAAAGGTTCTGCTGTTAGGAGTACAACCCTTTTTGCAAATTCTATGATATTGATCCAATGCACACTCAACATGGTCAGCGTCAAACAAAGCCTCCAACAAACAATTCAAGGTATCAACCGTGGGTAGCATACCGGCTTTAACTGTTTCCTTATAAACCAACAAGACATCCAGAAAACATTGTTTCGCCTTCACAAGAGCACCCAATAAAAAATTTACTACATCAATTGAGGGTTTAAAGCCAGCTGAATACATAACCACAAGGACCCGGATAGCTTCATCTAGCCTGTGATGCTTAATGAACACATCAATTAATGAAAAGAGAACATCTTCTATATTTGGGCATTCATCTGTTACCATACTCCGAACAAACCCCTCCATTTCAACAACATTTCCAGTCATACCCAACTTCAAAATAATCCAATAATAGGTACTTACAGTGTGCTGGAATGTTCTTTGAAGGGCAGCCCATCTGAATATCTTCACAGCGGAGTTCAAATCAGTCGTATTATCCAAAACTTGGATTAACCTCTCGGGAGCAAGGTTGTTCCTTAACAACTGAATATTAGCTTCAAATTCGGGTTCTGTTTGTAGGTTATGATTGTTTTCTGGGAAATTTTCGATTTGGTTCGCATTAGAAAATGAAGAAACGAAAGCGCTCAGATTGACCCATTTAGGGATTTTGTTGGAAAATTT